>CAWUFW010023693.1:0-71327 GCA_963921515.1 Calotriton arnoldi | reverse complement strand
GACTTTTTCTTGTGCTCGAGTAGCACGAGGTGATTACAATATATATATATATATATATATATATATATATATATATAAACACTCTCTGTAATTACCTCGAAACAACAACAGCAGCCGCAAACACATAAAAGCTTTCAAAGCAGTTATTTATTCAGCAAAATGGACCAACTCGACGCGTTTCGGGACAAACTCCCTTGATCACGAGTACTGTGGCAACATTTCATTTGTGTTTAAATAAACATGTGATTGTATTTGTAATAGAACGTGAAAACAGACTTCAAAAAAGGAAGAGTTCACTCACTCTTAAATACACACCCTGTGTTTGCGTGTCATTTAAATAATCACTGATTTTTCTTATTCACATTAAGCGAAAATACCATGCATTAATAGGTACATTTTACACCGTAGGTGAGTTTCGACATTTAGCGCATGATTTAATGTACATGGCAGGGTCTCAATAAACGGAACAGGAAAACAGACTTCTAAAAAGAGTGAACTCACTCTACACACATTTGACTTCCGACAATCTGCCTGTACTATACCGCTGAATGTTGATCACAATTAATTCTGTTTACTTTAGCAATAAGTGAGAATACATTCATGGACATCTGCTTTCGTTTTATAACATTTGCGCATGTCAAATCATTCCTATCGCATATATTCATAGCGTTGCCCCTGTGGTTTTGATTTACACATTAGTTAGATAACACATATTTACAACAAACGAGTTCAATACTCAGAAATCCATAGTGAGCCACGGCTTGATGACCTTGACAAACCACTCTAAATATACCGTATCTCTGCCCCAGGGGGCATCATTCTACTGTGTGGTTCACAGAAAAAGGATCACTTCTCTAAAGTAGTGCCTGGAAAATCAACCTTAATACTATACATATGTTTTGTGCAAAATATCGCAATATTTTGCGCACGTTTTTTCACCATACTTGAGTAATCAATGAATGCTTGCAAAATTTTATATAACCCACAATCCTGCCCCAGTGGGCTGGGCAACTAATGAAAGATATTTTCGCTCTTTGACATTCTTCATTATGACAGCAAGCACATCTTCTGTAATGAAACAAAACAAAACAAAATTAATTTTATACCAAAATAACCCTTCACCTAAACTCCACAGTGCAGTTAGTTTTAAAATAAGCTATACTTCTACAGTGGCAGAATTCAATTTTAAAATCAAACCATATTTACTTTTTACATTTAAAACAAAAAGTTAACGGAGAGGATGCTTCAATAATCGCCCAAGTCAAGACAGTTCTCAAAAATGTGACATGGTTACATCTAACCTAGATGTACTGCAAGCTCTTCATCACAATTATGACCAATCGGCGCTAACGTTCTGTACTGGATAATTAACTTGGACTCAAGACGTCGCAGATCCTGTACTCTATTACCACCTCTCTCATTAACTTTAACTGTATCAAGTACACAGAAACTCAAAAGGCTACCATTCTGACCATGATGACTCTGAAAATGCACCGCTATTGGATACTGTTTATCTCCATTTTTTATTGCGCGTAGATGTTCTAAAACCCTTTTCTTAGCTTTATGTATGGTACTCCCAATATATGCTTTCTGACAAGGACAGAACAAGGCATATACTGCATAATCAGTGTTACAGGATGTATGTTTCAAAATCTGGTATGGCTTGCAATCGGGAGATAATTTGCATTCTTTTCGATTCTTGCTATTTTTACAAGCTTTACAGCTCCGACACGTGTAAAATCCCTGTATTCCTTGATTTCTTATTGCAGATGGCTCAACAGCTCTACATAGTGAGTCCTTAAGGGATTTAGCTTTCCTGAAAGTGATCTGTGGAAAAGTTCCAACACTCTCTGCTACATCTTTGTCAGTTTGCAAGACAGGCCAGAATTTGTTTAAACCCCTTCGTATATCTCTGGCCTGTCTATTAAAAGTGGTAATAAACCTGATCTTTTCTTTCTGACTTTCCCTTTGTAGTTTCTTTTTCAACTAACAAAGAGGCTCTTGATCTTTTATCCACTTCCGTTCTAGCTTTGTTAATAACTGATCGAAAGTATCCTCTCTCAAGGAATCTTTCAGTCATTACCTTTTCTTCTATGGCGTAGCTCTCTGGTGTGCTACAATTACGCTTAGCTCGTAACAGCTCTCCCAGGGGTATACTGCTAATCAAAAAACTGGGATGACAGCTGCGAGCATGTAAGAGGCTATTGCCTGTGGTAGTTTTTCTAAATAATGAACTTTCCAGACGGTTTCCTTGAACTGTGAGTGTGAGATCTAAAAATTCCAAAGTCTTTCTTGACCACTGACTTGTGAACTGTAAATTGTAACTATTCTCATACAGAGTCTTTACAAACTCATTCGCTTCCCTCTCGTCACCTTCCCACACACAAAAAATATCATCTATGTAGCGTACCCACATAGCTACCTTGTCTTTGAAGATGTGTAATTCTCTTACTACCTTCTCCTCCCAGTACCCTAAATAGAGACCTGCAAAGCAAGGAGCAAAGCAGGTCCCCATCGATGTTCCGAGGGTCTGTTTAAATATTTTATTGTCAAAAATAAAATAGTTTTGTTTTAGACAAAAAGACATCATCTCCATCAACATCTCTGTGTGGAAAAGGTACGAGATGGATCTTTCATTTAGAAAAAATCTACATGCTTTCAAACCCAAGTCATGGGGGATACATGTATACAAGCTCATAACATCAAGTGATAACAGTGAGTAACTACTTTTCCATTGCAAGTTCTCAAGACATCTGAGGAAATCTCCCGTGTCTTTCACATAAGATGGAAGTTTCTTAACAAAGGTTTGCAAAAAGAAATCCACATACCTGGAAGTGTTCTCCAAACAGCTCCCCCTGGAAGAAACAATTGGTCTGCCAGGGGGATTCTGTTGGTTTTTGTGAATTTTAGGTAGTAAGTATAAAGCTGGAAGTTTAGGAAATTTACATAGCAAAAAATTATACTCCTCCTGTTCCAACAACCCCTTGTCTCTCCATTCAGATAAATGTGTTTGAAAAATCTTAATGGAATGTTCATCTTCCATTCTATTGCTCCTGTTATAATTATCCTTATCTGTGAGTTGTCTCATCCCTTCTTCAATATACTTTTGTTTGGACATTACCACCACTTTGCCCCCTTGTCCGATTTTTTAATGACTATCGTGTTGTCATTCTTCAAACTCTCAATAGCCTCACTCTGCGCTTTCGTAATATTGTTCCACCCATACCGTTTGTTATTAGAAAGTTTTAACAATTCCTGAACTACCCCTTTCTCAAAAACATCAATAGCTTCGTTCTTGATTTGTGGGAGAAAAATGGACTTCGGTTTGAAATCACTTCGAGCGCTCAAATCAAGAGGAACATTTTCATTCATAAGATTAATGAAAGGATCATTTTCTACCTCTCCTTCATCAGCTAACACATTCATGGTATGGAGCAATTCAACATCAGTAATTCTCACATTGCTGGGATTTTCTCTGTTAATATCTACATTGCTTGAAAACTTAGTTGCATACCATTTTTTAATGCGCAATTTACGTGTAAAATAGAACAGGTCTATGCGACTTTGTGTGTAGTTAAAATTATTAGATGGGCAAAATGTTAGACCTAAAGATAAAAGTTCTACCTCAAAGTCGCTGAGTGTTCGCTCTGACAGGTTGATCACAGTCTTTTTGTCCATTACTTCGTCTTGGTTTGGCCCCTTGTACGGCTTCCCACTGGGCTTCCTAGCGCTGATGTATTTCCTTTTCTTTCGCCTCTGTTTCCTCTTCCGCGACTGCGAAATCCTCCCTGTTTGTTGCCTGTCTGTCTTCCTTTGGCAACAAGGCTGAACTCCGTTAAAATACTGTTTTTTACTCCATCATGGTCGGTTATACTCGAGAAATCACTTCCGCTGGTTATGCTTCCATCTGTCAGATTTTCTGTACTAGACTGATCCTCAGAGTTACCCACAGGTCTCGGAGGATTCCCAGTCTTGGGAGCTGTTGCTGATGACACACTTCTCAGTTGGTCGTACTTCTTTGCAAAAGTCAAGATCTGTCCTTTTTGGTAATCCACCAAATCACGTTGAAATTTTCGTTGTTTTTTCACCTTAATTTCTTCTTCTATTTTCTCTAGATTTCTTTCCATTCTATCCATTTCTTTCTGAAACTCTTCTTGCCCGCATAATGCTTTTAATTGTTGCGTGATGTCTTCAATGGTTCCAGTCAGTCTTTCACAGTCCTTCCGGGCGTGTTTCACCAACAACCCCAGCATGTTCGTGGAACACTGGTGATTGTTGCTAGCCCAATCACTCACCAATTCTGGGTCCGGGTCGTTGAACGTCGGCGTTATGAAGATACGTAGCCCTCTCGGTATTCTACGGACATCGATGTACTTTTGGAGGGTCGTTGCTTCCCACCACTTGTTCTGCTCTGTTTTTAACGCTCTCCACAATTGGTCCCATATTTGTCGTTTATTTAGCGTGGTGTTTCCATTACTTGATACGGCACTCCTTTCTGTTGTTTCATTAATTGCGCAATTATCGAACATTCTGCCAGCTGCTTCCGAACGCTTATCATTCCTGGTTGTTGCCATATTTGATACTGCTCTTCTTGCACGCGATTACCGCGAAACTGCTAGAAGCGGCGGACTGTGCTTGCATCAAAACAACAGTCTCGCCAGCCGTCTGCTGAGTGTACTCACTTTAAAATCTGGTGCCTTAACGCCTTCTCATTTCCGGAGAGTATTCTGTCGGACGAAATAATTCATCAAACCCCAACTCTCCTACTGAGTGTCCTGTACCACATTCGTGCAGTCAGCGGGTAGGGGTTTCTTCAATATCCAAACCGCCAAACAGTGCTGCGCACCGTAATCGCCAATCCCCTTCCTTCTTACGACGGCGGTCTGCGGCGAGGAGGCGAGCCTCTAAACACAAACACTCGCTGTAATTACCTCGTAACAACAACAGCAGCCGCGGACACATAAAAGCTTTCAAAGCAGTTATTTATTCAGCAAAATGGACCAACTCGACGCGTTTCGGGACAAACTCCCTTGATCACGAGTACTGTGGCAACATTTCATTTGTGTTTAAATAAACATGTGATTGTATTTGTAATAGAACGTGAAAACAGACTTCAAAAAAAGGAAGAGTTCACTCACTCTTAAATACACACCCTGTGTTTGCGTGTCATTTAAATAATCACTGATTTTTCTTATTCACATTAAGCGAAAATACCATGCATTAATAGGTACATTTTACACCGTAGGTGAGTTTCGACATTTAGCGCATGATTTAATGTACATGGCAGGGTCTCAATAAACGGAACAGGAAAACAGACTTCCAAAAAGAGTGAACTCACTCTACACACATTTGACTTCCGACAATCTGCCTGGACTATACCGCTGAATGTTGATCACAATTAATTCTGTTTACTTTAGCAATAAGTGAGAATACATTCATGGACATCTGCTTTCGTTTTATAACATTTGCGCATGTCAAATCATTCCTATCGCATATATTCATAGCGTTGCCCCTGTGGTTTTGATTTACACATTAGTTAGATAACACATATTTACAACAAACGAGTTCAATACTCAGAAATCCATAGTGAGCCACGGCTTGATGACCTTGACAAACCACTCTGAATATACCGTATCTCTGCCCTAGTGGGCATCATTCTACTGTGTGGTTCACAGAAAAAGGATCACTTCTCTAAAGTAGTGCCTGGAAAATCAACCTTAATACTATACATATGTTTTGTGCAAAATATCGCAATATTTTGCGCACGTTTTTTTCACCATACTTGAGTAATCAATGAATGCTTGCAAAATTTTATATAACCCACAATCCTGCCCCAGTGGGCTGGGCAACTAATGAAAGATATTTTCGCTCTTTGACATTCTTCAATATGACAGCAAGCACATCTTCTGTAATGAAACAAAACAAAACAAAATTAATTTTATACCAAAATAACCCTTCACCTAAACTGTCCACAGTGCAGTTAGTTTTAAAATAAGCTATACTTCTACAGTGGCAGAATTCAATTTTAAAATCAAACCATATTTACTTTTTACATTTAAAACAAAAAGTTAACGGAGAGGATGCTTCAATAATCGCCCAAGTCAAGACAGTTCTCAAAAATGTGACATGGTTACATCTAACCTAGATGTACTGCAAGCTCTTCATCACAATTATGACCAATCGGTGCTAACGTTCTGTACTGGATAATTAACTTGGACTCAAGACGTCGCAGATCCTGTACTCTATTACCACCTCTCTCATTAACTTTAACTGTATCAAGTACACAGAAACTCAAAAGGCTACCATTCTGACCATGATGACTCTGAAAATGCCGCGCTATTGGATACTGTTTATCTCCATTTTTTATTGCGCGTAGATGTTTTAAAACCCTTTTCTTAGCTTTATGTATGGTACTCCCAATATATGCTTTCTGACAAGGACAGAACAAGGCATATACTGCATAATCAGTGTTACAGGATGTATGTTTCAAAATCTGGTGCGAGGTAATTACAGCGAGAGTTTGTGTTTAGAGGCTCACCTCCTCGCCGCGGACCGCCGTCGTAAGAAGGAAGGGGATTGGCGATTACGGTGCGCAGCACTGTTTGGCGGTTTGGATATATATATATATATATATATCCCAACATGAGTTTGCCCCAATGAAGGAGACCACCTTGGAGCAACACGCCTCTCAAATGATGACTGCAGCTCCTAATATTTCCGCTTTCATCTTGCTGGCTCAACGTGTTTCAGAAATCCTTCCTTGTTCACAAGCCACACCTACGCCAAAGAACGAGCAACAACAGGAGTGAAATTCACCTGCATCCATTTATTCGGAACAGTCCAGCCCTTGTGAGCGTGTTCTCAGACCATGTAGGCATTCTGGTATTTGCAGTCACTTCCTCTAATAAACCCCCTGTGGGTGTTGTTGTGCGTAAAAATAAAGGCAATATTTCCCAAGTGGGCACAAGCTGGGAATATGGTGCTGCTAGTTACCAAGTCAATCACTTTGGGCTATGCTCCGTCCCTGTGTCGTAACGCCAGGTTCTCCTGACGCTGCAGGTCCGCATCGCGCAGCGGGTCTCCCTCGCGGCTAAGGCTTCACTGCTAATATCCCAACATGAGTTTGCCCCAATGAAGGAGACCACCTTGGAGCAACACGCCTCTCAAATGATGACTGCAGCTCCTAATATTTCCGCTTTCATCTTGCTGGCTCAACGCGTTTCAGAAATCCTTCCTTGTTCACGAGCCACACCTACGCCAAAGAACGCGCAACAACAGGAGTGAAGTTCACCTGCATCCATTTATTCGGAACAGTCCAGTCCTTGTGGGCGTGTTCTCAGACCATGTAGGCATTCTGGTATTTGCAGTCACTTCCTCTAATAAACCCCCTGTGGGTGTTGTTGTGCGTAAAAATAAAGGCAATATTTCCCAAGTGGGCACAAGCTGGGAATATGGTGCTGCTAGTTACCAAGTCAATCACTTTGGGCTATGCTCCGTCTCTGTGTCGTAACGCCAGGTCCTCCTGACGCTGCAGGTCCGCATCGCGCGGCGGGTCTCCCTCGCGGCTTAGGCTTCACCGCTAATATCCCAACATGAGTTTGCCCCAATGAAGGACACCACCTTGGAGCAACACGCCTCTCAAATGATGACTGCAGCTCCTAATATTTCCGCTTTCATCTTGCTGGCTCAACGCGTTTCAGAAATCCTTCCTTGTTCACGAGCCACACCTACGCCAAAGAACGCGCAACAACAGGAGTGAAGTTCACCTGCATCCATTTATTCGGAACAGTCCAGCCCTTGTGGGCGTGTTCTCAGACCATGTAGGCATTCTGGTATTTGCAGTCACTTCCTCTAATAAACCCCCTGTGGGTGTTGTTGTGCGTAAAAATAAAGGCAATATTTCCCAAGTGGGCACAAGCTGGGAATATGGTGCTGCTAGTTACCAAGTCAATCACTTTGGGCTATGCTCCGTCCCTGTGTCGTAACGCCAGGTCCTCCTGATGCTGCAGGTCCGCATCGCGCGGTGGGTCTCCCTCGCGGCTTAGGCTTCACCGCTAATATCCCAACATGAGTTTGCCCCAATGAAGGAGACCACCTTGGAGCAACACGCCTCTCAAATGATGACCTCAGCTCCTAATATTTCCGCTTTCATCTTGCTGGCTCAACGCGTTTCATAAATCCTTCCTTGTTCACGAGCCACACCTACGCCAAAGAACGCGCAACAACAGGAGTGAAGTTCACCTGCATCCATTTATTCGGAACAGTCCAGCCCTTGTGGGCGTGTTCTCAGACCATGTAGGCATTCTGGTATTTGCAGTCACTTCCTCTAATAAACCCCCTGTGGGTGTTGTTGTGCGTAAAAATAAAGGCAATATTTCCCAAGTGGGCACAAGCTGGGAATATGGTGCTGCTAGTTACCAAGTCAATCACTTTGGGCTATGCTCCGTCCCTGTGTCGTAACGCCAGGTCCTCCTGATGCTGCAGGTCCGCATCGCGCGGCGGGTCTCCCTCGCGGCTTAGGCTTCACCGCTAATATCCCAACATGAGTTTGCCCCAATGAAGGACACCACCTTGGAGCAACACGCCTCTCAAATGATGACTGCAGCTCCTAATATTTCCGCTTTCATCTTGCTGGCTCAACGCGTTTCAGAAATCCTTCCTTGTTCACGAGCCACACCGACGCCAAAGAACGAGCAACAACAGGAGTGAAGTTCACCTGCATCCATTTATTCGGAACAGTCCAGCCCTTGTGGGCGTGTTCTCAGACCATGTAGGCATTCTGGTATTTGCAGTCACTTCCTCTAATAAACCCCCTGTGGGTGTTGTTGTGCGTAAAAATAAAGGCATATATATATATATCCACAAATGTCCAGTGAAATACTCCGTTGAAATAAGAAAAACACCGGTGCCGTGGCCTCTATAAACAAATGTGTTTATTTGCAACACAAAGTCCCGACGCGTTTCGGAGTTACGTCACTCCTTTCTCACGGGCAAGGCTTAGTGCTTCCTTACTTTCTTTTAAAGAAACAAGTGCTGATTCATGTGCATTATAATAAACATAAAAGACATACTTTAGCTGGTCGCCATTAGATGTGCTAATAAAGTTTTTCAATATTCATGAATGTGGTAAATGCTTCTTATTGTCAAGTACCAACACCTGAACTTAGTTTCCACGGGAGCAGATGCAAATTTCCTCAATCCCCTACACCGCTACAGCAAACTTAGAATGCTCACTAGCAGCAGCGAGGGGGAAAGGGGATTGGGAAGAAAAGAGAGACTGCCACTGGTATACTTCTTCTGGACTGGACTCGGAATTCTTCTCGTTGACTCCTGTAACAAATAACAACTTGTAACCACTAGAACTGTACTCTACTCCCCACTCCGATTATAACTTCCTCTAGGTTACCTGTCCTTCCACAGTGGTTTGCTGCTCTCTTGTGTTAGTGTAACTCTATATGCCTTGACCTGTCGCTTTTCAATACTGGTATTGCGTATATAATCTTGTAGACTCCTGTAAGAAAGAATACATGTAATTTCTATATCAAAACGCCCAGTAACCTTATCTCCCTAGAATGACGCTAATTACCTGAGTTACCCCTGTTCTTTTGACTCCTTTTATTTTCATTTCTTTATAAATATATAATTGTTCTCTTGCTGGAAGATTTCAGATGATTATTATCCTGTACTTATATTCTTCTTCTTTTGTCTTTCAGCAGGGGACTTGGACGCATTTGATGGTAAGTACAATTATATATATATAATCATATCTACTTGAATCTTTATCCAAAAGTAGAATTTGTAGTACGCTTTTCTTTTAATTTAGTGTTGACTTATTCCCAAATGGAAGACTTGAATTTTGAAAGTTTAAGTCCTCAGATATTAGAGGTTCTTGCTATAGTCGGTTACTTCGAATTAATCCTTTGGTAAACACTTGTAGGAGTCTCTATGTGTCTATACTGAATTGCGCTACAAGGAAAACAAAACTAGACTTGTAGTCTCTAACTGACTTTCTTGCTAGCGAGTCAATGTACTCCAAATGTCTAAACAAACTTTCTTGTTCTTTTCCTGAACTCCAAAAACGATTCTGTACTGAATACGGGAGCGAGTAATAGCTTCTTACCCCAACTCCTTCAAGAAACAAGAAACGAGACTCTCTCACCAAATTCACGAAGGAAAGCTCGAACTTCACTCAGCTCGCCTATTCCGGAAAACTCCTTCTTCTGAACCCTGGATACTGGAATTCAAAGAATTTGACAGCGTAATGATGAGCGCTGCCTCTCCTCAAATATTTTCAGTTGAAGTGCGTAGCATTCCTGAAGAGCGAGGGCGAGCACAGCTGTGGTCGCTCCAAAGCAGAAACACTAGACCGGCAACCCAACTTCTTGTCACGGGCGGCCATCTTGAAATTCCGCGACTGCGAGTTCAATAAGAACTGCAGCCAAAGCGAAACCAGAGTTAAAGAAATAGCTCTCACGGAGTCTTGGAAACAAGTTCCAGCGCCCCTTGAAACCAGCATGACGATCTTTTGGGAATCTTGGGGTTCTCACCTGACCAACCCTGACAGTACCCCTCACCAAGGCCTCTCTCTCCCCCTCCTTGGGCTTATTAGGATGAGTCCTATGAAACTCTCTAACCAATTTGGGAGCATGCAGATTTATCTTAGGTTCCCATGTTCTCTCCTCAGGGCCGTAACCTTTCCAGTCCACCAGATAATACAACTCTCCCTTTTTAACCTTGGAATCTAGTATCCGCTTAACCTCAAACTCCTCTTCCGACTGAACTTGAACAGAGGCTGGTGGACCTCTAGCTCTCAGATTAGAGGGATTCCTTTTAAGCAGAGAAACGTGAAAGACCGGATGTATTCTTAACTTAGCAGGAAGACGAATCTTGACACTCACGGGATTCACCATTCTCTCTACCTGAAAAGGACCCACAAATCAAGGTTGGAATTTTCGGTTCCCTTTGAGGCGCATATTTCGAGTTGAAATCCACACCTTGTCACCTGATTCATAAATTGGATTAGCTCGCCTCTTCTTGTCTGCCTGCTTCTTGTAAGAACTCTTTGCCTTGATTAAATTGCTAGTGGCTACCTGATAAGCCCTTTGTAAATAATGAACCACTGTTTCCACTGCCGGGACCTCACTCTCTTGCTTCCCCACAAACGTGTTCGGATGTCTCCCTGAATTCAAATAAAATGGAGAGAACCCAGTGGAGGAATGCTCAGCATTGTTATAAGCAAATTCAGCTGCCCAAATTAGACTTGGCCATTCACCCCCATGATCCATCAAGAATAGAAGCAAATATTGCTCCAGTTCCTGATTTACTCTCTCAGTTTGTCCATCAGTCTCTGGATGGAAACTAGTAGACAAACGAGAGTCAACATCCAATCTCTTTAGGAAGGCCCTCCAAAAATGAGATACAAACTGAGGACCCCGGTCAGAAATAACTACCTTTGGGATACCATGAGCCCTGACTACGTGCAAAGTGAACAGAGTAGATAATTGAGTTGCATTAGGAATTGATTTCAGGGGGACAAAATGACCCATCTTAGTAAAATGATCTACTACCACCCATATAGTGGAGTAACCTTGACTAGAGGGAAGATCCACAATGAAATCCATGGAAATAGTATGCCACGGATATGGAGCCGGGGGCAGAGGATGCAACAACCCTTGTGGAGCCAATCTAGTAGATTTCCCTTTAGTGCACTGCTCACAAGATGCCACATATTGTCTCACCTGAGCCCCCATGGTCGGCCACCAAAATTCTCGTTGAATTAACTCCAATGTTTTCTTAACTCCCTTGTGACCAGCCAGCAAATCATCATGAAAGTGTTGGATCACCACCATATGGAGTTCATCATTTGGAACAAAAAGATTCCCCTGATAATATGGCTTTCCATCCTTGACTTCTCTTCCAGTTCCTTCTTTGACCCACAAGCAAGCTCCTCCTTGGAAATGGAATTCTTTAACTTGTTTTCAAAGTCTGAGTAAAGAATGGCTCCAATTATCTTCTCCTGGGAATAATCAACCCCTTCTCTGTCTTCTTTTCATCTTCTCCGGTGTCAAGGCGAGACAAGGCGTCAGCCTTACCATTTGCAGAACCAGGCTTGTAAGTCAAAACAAAATTGTAATCTGCGAAAAACAAGGACCATCTCAACTGTCTGGGGGTAAGAGTTCGAGCAGATTTTAAAAATTGAAGGTTCCGGTGATCGGTGAAAACCGTCACTTCATGTTTTGCACCTAGCAGATAGTGTCTCCACTCTTGAAAAGCGTCTTTCACTGCAAGTAACTCCTTATCTGCAATGGAATAGTTAATCTCAGCTGCAGTCAATTTTCGCGATCTGTAGGCTACTGGATGAAGCTGACCGGTGACTTTGTGTCTTTGCGACAGAATTCCCCCTATGGCCAAATTATGCATCGGCTTCCACATAAAAAGGGTCCTCAGAATTTGGATGCTGAAGTACAGGGGCTGTGGTAAAGATTTTCTTTAATTCATTGAAGGCTTCCTCAGTTTCGGCACTCCACTCGAATTTGGTCTTTTTCTTCAATAAACGAGTAAGCGGGGAAACCTTTTCAGAGAATTTAAGGATGAAGCGCCTGTAAAAATTGGCAAAGCCAATGAAATTCTGCACTTCCTTAACATTTTGCGGGGAAGGCCAATCTCTAATTGCTTTTACCTTTACCTCATCCATGGAGACACCTTCGGGCGACAATACAAACCCCAAGAACTCCACTTGAGTGGCATGGAAGACACATTTCTCCAACTTGACAAAAAGCTGATTTTCCAACAACTTGCTTAGGATCGCACGTACATGCTGGATATGTTCCTTCAAATTAGTTGAAAAGATGAGAATGTCGTCAATGTACACAACTGCAAAGCGATCCAGAAACTCTCTCAGGACATCATTGACAAAGTGCTGGAAGGCCGCTGGAGCGTTGCAGAGGCCGAAAGGCATGACCTGGTACTCGAACAAACCCAGCCGGGTTCGGAACGCTGTCTTCCACTCATCGCCTTCCGCCATACGCACTAAGTGGTAGGCCCCTCTCAGATCCAATTTTGTATACACCCTTGCTTCCTTCACCTGATCCAAAAGTTCAGAGATTAAAGGCAGTGGGTATCTGTTTTTCTTAGTGACTAAATTGAGAGCTCGATAATCTATACACGTTCTCAGTTTGCCATCCTTCTTGGGAATGAAGAAAAGCGGAGAGGAGACAGGAGACTGGGACGGGCGAATAAAACCGTTAGCCAAATATTGATCCACGTACTCCTTAAGATGTTGATTTTCTGCTTCAGACAGTGCATAGATCCTGCTGCAAGGCAACGAAGCTCCTGGCTCCAACTCGATTCTACAATCATACTCCCGATGCGGAGGTAATTTCTTAGCTTCCTGTTCATCGAAGACTGAGGCCAAATCCTGGTATTCTTGTGGAATTTCTTGAACTTCCAAAGCACAAATTGACTGAGTCTGACTAGCCAAACTCATTGGTGGTGACGTCAGCTGGTTCTCCAAACTCCTATCATGGCAGTGTTTCTTACAGTAATCAGAATCCATATCAATAGACCTCTTTGCCCAATCTATTCTTGGATTATGTTCAGTAAGCCAAGGTAACCCCAAGATGAGTTGGAACTGAGGAGCATCAATTAAACTGAACTTCAATATGCTTAGATGGTCGCCGGGTCCTTTCAACGAGATTTCTTCGGTGTCATGAACAATAGGGCCCGAGGAAAGATTGGTACCATCAACTGCACGAACAGCTTCGGGTTTATCTTTCTGGAGAAATTGGATCCCTAAAGACTTGGCAAATCTAATGTCACAGAAATTACCCGTAGCTCCAGAATCTATCATGACCGAAATCTTATCCACTTCTGAATCACCAAATTTTATCAGAACAGAAACAATTAGGTGAGGAGCGGAAGATTGCAAGGTGTTGGCGATGAATTGAGAATCAGGAGTTGACTTATCAATAGCTTCCACCAGAGCAACTCCTCTTACTGGTGGAGCCTGTCTTTTACCCAAGTATTATTCTTGGGCTTCTTTGGACATTCCTTGACAAAGTGCCCTGAGTTGCCACAATACATGCAAAGTTTGCCTACCCGTCTCTTCTCTCTTTCTTCCTTAGACAAGGGTCCACTGAACTGAGCCAATTTGCATTGGTTCTTCTTCAGATATAACCTCCTTGGGCTTAGCGTTATCAGACTTAATTCTGTCGAATCGTGGAGGAATATATTTCATTTCCTTGCGTCTTTCATTTCTTCTTTCATATTGGCGTTGGTCAATTTGCAAGACTAGGTCAATTAATTCAGAGACTTCTGTAGGCCGCTTTGGAATTTGTGCCAACCCGTCCTTTAACTCATCTTTAAGTCCTCTATAGAAGATGGCGGCTCTCTTGGCTTCTGGCCAACTCGTCTCTACTATCAATTTATTAAATTGAGCCAAATATGCTACCAAATCACGATTCCCCTGCTTCAAGTCTAAAAGTTCGTTATCTGTAGTTTGAGAAATGGATCGTCTGTCAAAAATGTGCAAAAATTCTTTTTTGAATTCGTCAAAATCATACAGGATGTGCTCATTGTTGTTAACTAAAGGCATCGACCAGGCTGCAGCATCTCCGCTCAGGTAGGACAATATGAAGGCCACCTTAGATTGGTCCTCTTTAAAAATAATGGGTCTGCACAAAAAATGTAAGGAACACTGGGTGAGAAAAATCTGGGCCTTATGGGGATCCCCACTAAATCTTTCTGGAGCTGCTAATGGTATCGTGGGAGAGATTGCGTGAATAACCTGGGTAGTCAACTCTGTCGCTGATGGGGCTGGGGTAAATGACTGTGACTTATTTTCTTTTAACCCAGGGTTCGAACCTACTGAAAACTCTTCAAATCTTTGACGCAAATAGAGGGCTTCTTGACTAGACTTTCTCACCTCTTCCCTAAGAGATTTATTCTCCACCATAGCATCACTCAATTGCTTTTGTATTCCATCTAATACTGATGCCAGGGCCTTAACATCGATTCCCTCTGCCATCCTGCTCGGGTGGAAGTTTGGGTAGAGGCACTTCAATCTGTCAAGTACCAACACCTGAACTTAGTTTCCACGGGAGCAGATGCAAATTTCCTCAATCCCCTACACCGCTACAGCAAACTTAGAATGCTCACTAGCAGCAGTGAGGGGGAAAGGGGATTGGGAAGAAAAGAGAGACTGCCACTGGTACACTTCTTCTGGACTGGACTCGGAATTCTTCTCGTTGACTCCTGTAACAAATAACAACTTGTAACCACTAGAACTGTACTCTACTCCCCACTCCGATTATAACTTCCTCTAGGTTACCTGTCCTTCCACAGTGGTTTGCTGCTCTCTTGTGTTAGTGTAACTCTATATGCCTTGACTTGTCGCTTTTCAATACTGGTATTGCGTATATAATCTTGTAGACTCCTGTAAGAAAGAATACATGTAATTTCTATATCAAAACACACTGGGCCCGATTCACAGAACTAACTTACGACAAAATCCTAAACTTACTACCATTTTGGTATTCACAGAATGAACTTACTCATTTTGGTATTCACAGAAGACACTTACACATTTTGTGTAACTTACAAATTTTGTGTAACTTACAAATTTTGTGTAACTTACTCATTTTGTGTAACTTACACATTTTGTGTAACTTACACATTTTGTGTAACTTACACATTTTGTGTAACTTACACATTTTGGTATTCACAGAAGGCACTTACTCATTGATGAGTAAGTGCCTTCTGTGAATACCAAAATGAGTAAGTTAATTCTGTGAATACCAAAATTGTTGTAAGTTCATTCTGTGAATACCCAAATGTGTAAGTTCATTCTGTGAATACCAAAATTGTTGTAAGTTCATTCTGTGAATACCCAAATGTGTAAGTTCATTCTGTGAATACCAAAATTGTTGTAAGTTCATTCTGTGAATACCCAAATGTGTAAGTTCATTCTGTGAATACCCAAATGTGTAAGTTCATTCTGTGAATACCCAAATGTGTAAGTTCATTCTGTGAATACCAAAATTGTTGTAAGTTTAGGATTTTGACGTAAGTTAGTTCTGTGAATCAGGCCCTCAGTAACCTTATCTCCCTAGAATGACGCTAATTACCTGAGTTACCCCTGTTCTTTTGACTCCTTTTATTTTCAGTTCTTTATAAATATATAATTGTTCTCTTGCTGGAAGATTTCAGATGATTATTATCCTGTACTTATATTCTTCTTCTTTTGTCTTTCAGCAGGGGACTTGGACGCATTTGATGGTAAGTACAATTATATATATATAATCATATCTACTTGAATCTTTATCCTAAAGAAGAATTTGTAGTACGCTTTTCTTTTAATTTAGTGTTGACTTATTCCCAAATGGAAGACTTGAATTTTGAAAGGTTAAGTCCTCAGATATTAGAGGTTCTTGCTATAGTCGGTTACTTCGAATTAATCCTTTGGTAAACACTTGGAGTCTCTATGTGCCTATACTGAATTGCGCTACAAGGAAAACAAAACTAGACTTGTAGTCTCTAACTGACTTTCTTGCTAGCGAGTCAATGTACTCCAAATGTCTAAACAAACTTTCTTGTTCTTTTCCTGAACTCCAAAAACGATTCTGTACTGAATACGGGAGCGAGTAATAGCTTCTTACCCCAACTCCTTCAAGAAACAAGAAATGAGACTCTCTCACCAAATTCACGAAGGAAAGCTCGAACTTCACTCAGCTCGCCTATTCCGGGAAACTCCTTCTTCTGAACCCTGGATACTGGAATTCAAAGAATTTGACAGCGTAATGACGAGCGCTGCCTCTCCTCAAATATTTTCAGTTGAAGTGCGTAGCATTCCTGAAGAGCGAGCGCGAGCACAGCTGTGGTCGC
Source organism: Calotriton arnoldi (assembly GCA_963921515.1). Lineage (NCBI taxonomy): Eukaryota > Metazoa > Chordata > Amphibia > Caudata > Salamandridae > Calotriton > Calotriton arnoldi. The sequence goes on along the minus strand of CAWUFW010023693.1, from coordinate 54,446 downwards.
TCCAAAGCAGAAACACTAGACCGGCAACCCAACTTCTTGTCACGGGCGGCCATCTTGAAATTCCGCGACTGCGAGTTCAATAAGAACTGCAGCCAAAGCGAAACCAGAGTTAAAGAAATAGCTCTACGGAGTCTTGGAAACAAGTTCCAGCGCCCCTTGAAACCAGCATGACGATCTTTTGGGAATCTTGGGGTTCTCACCTGACCAACCCTGACACTTATATTACAATATGAGCAATTTCAAATTAATGAATGGGTGCAACATAAATTAAATAGCAGCAAAATCAGACCTGCGATAATCTCGCTCAAGTGAGCTAACATGATTACGTGAGGCGCACTAATAGATTGTAATGCTAGCCAGTGACTCAACCATTGCTTTGCAAATTATAGTCGCTCCAGTAAATAGCTATATTAAGACAAATAATTAAGCACATACGGCAGTCGGTCAAGATGTGAAACAACATTCTTAATGTATTCATGCTCAGGTGTCTATTCACCATCAGTTCAATACAATTCCGCCCCAGTGGGCAAATTATAACTTCCTGTGCTCTACATACACCATGGAAACCATTGGAACGTGAATGCAACCTGGTTGTAGTGATTCATTAAAAAAAAGGGGGGGGGGGCAGTTCTGCTTCAGTGAGAAAAGGTTGTCCAGCACCGCATGAAGAAAAAAAAATCATATTCAACAGTGGATGTGTTGGTAGATATTAAAGCTCATCTGCATCCCACATTGGTATCTGTAACAAACCAGACAAAACGATATTAAAAACCTTGGTCAAAGTGCACAAAATCACCAAATAAAACAGAAGATCAAAACCTTTAAAACATCTAGATAAAGTACAAGGACAGCTGTGGTCATGCTTCTATCCTAAGTGAACGGACATTTCTTCGTCCAGATTCAGACCCGATGGAACTAGGGTGTTATATTTGATAATCATTTTAGACTCAAGTTTTCTTAATTCTAAAGTCCTGTTGCCTCCTCTTTCTCTAAGGGGTATGCAGTCCAGGACATAGAATTTGAGCAGATTCGCATTCTGGTTATGGCATGTGCTGAAATGACGAGCAACCGGATATTGCTTGTCGTTTCTCTTTATAGCCCGAAGATGTTCCAATACCCTCTTTTTAGCCTTGTGGATCGTGCTCCCTATGTAAAATCTATCACAGGGACATTTCAATGCGTAAACAACAAACTCCGTGTTGCAGGTCAGATGTTTCATGATTTTGTGTGGAGCTTTTTCAGTACAGATTTTAATCGATTTACAGCTACTGCTAAATTTGCAGGCTTTGCACTGATTGCAAGTGAAGAAACCCTGGATATCAGTATGTTTTTTTACCTGATTAACCAGACTCCTACTTAAAGAGTCACGTAAAGATTTTGCTTTTCTGAATGTAAGGGAAGGATATTATCCTATATGTTCCCTTAAATCATCGTCAGTTTTCAACACCTCCCAAATTTTTTTGAGACCTTTCCTTACCTCCCAGGCTTGGCTGTGGTAGTTAGTGATGAATCTAATGGGTTCTTTTTCGTTTTTCATTTTGATTTCGGGAATGAGCAAATCATTGTGTTTAAGTTTCTCCACCTTGGAGATAGCCTGGTTAATGATGGCATGGCTGTATCCTCGTGCTAAGAATCTCTGAGTCATTGTGTTTTTTTCTTTTATGTAACTTTCTTCTGTGCTACAATTTCTTTTGGCCCTTAGCAACTCACCAAAAGGGATACTGCGGATAAGAGTTTTGGGATGGCAGCTATTCGCGTGTAACAGGCTGTTGCCTGCCGTGCTCTTCCTGAACAGTTTGCTTGTTATTTTATTTTCATTGATCTCAAGTTTGAGATCAAGGAACTCGATAGTGTTGGTGCTTGTTTCACTAGTGAACTGCAAATTCAGTGAGTTATCATTCAGTAAGATCACAAACTCCTGTGCCTGGACTTCAGTTCCTCGCCAGATGCAGAAGATGTCATCAATGTACCTGACCCAGAACGACATGGTCTTTGGACTGTCTGGTGTTGTTGACAACTTGCTCCTCCCACCAGCCGAGGTAAAGTCCTGCAAAGCTGGGGGCGAAGCAAGTTCCCATCGCCGTCCCCTGGGTTTGTCTGTACATCTGTCTATTAAACAGAAAGAGGTTGTTTTTGAGGCAGATATGGATCATCTCTAAGAGCATTTCCGTATGTAGGAGAAAGGATAGTGATCTTCCCCTTAAAAAGTGTCTGCATGCGTCAATGCCCTGGTCTTGCGGGATGCACGTATAAAGGCTGCTTACATCCATACTCATAAGTAAGTAGTCTTTATACCAGGTGATATCATTAATAATTCTAAGAAAATCACCTGTATCCTTTACATACGATGGCAATGATTGAACTAGTGGCTGTAAGAAATAATCCACATACTTGGATATATTCTCAAGTGAGCTACCTCTGGAAGACACGATAGGTCTTCCCGGAGGCTTACTGGCATTTTTATGTATTTTTGGTAAAAGATATAACACTGGGATTTTGGGATCTTTTACACACCAGGAACCAATATTCGTCCCAGTCAAGAATTCCCCTATCACACCAGTCTGTCAGTTTATTTAAAACCTCCTTATTGGCTTCATCATATTCAACTTTCGATGTAAGGCAATATCTGTCTGTATCTGACAACTGTTTATAGCCTTCATCTAGATACATTTGGAGTGGCCAGATCACAACATTCCCTCCCTTGTCTGATTTTTTCATTACAATGTCAGAACAATCTTCTAACTCTTTGAGTGCCTTTCTGTGTGCTTTTTTAAGATTCTGCACAGTGTTGAGTTTACATGATTCCATTTTTTGTAGTTCTCTAATCATACTTTTCTCAAAGCAATTGATAGCATCATTACTTATTTGAGGAATAAAAACAGATTTAGGTTTAAAACCAGTGTCACAGCTCATCCCTATATCAATATCAGTATTGACAAGATTCAAAAAGGGATCATCAATAAAATGTTCATCATTTTCCAACTCGTGTATAGTATGTAAAATGTCAATGTCTTTCGTAGTAAGCACTGATGGATTAGCTTCTACTCTAGACATTCTTTGTGGTTTGTTAATGGCAAACCATTTCTTAATTTTAGTTTTCTGATAAAACTAAAAAGATCAATACGTGTTTCTGTATAATTGTATCTGGAGGATGGGCAAAAAGATAGCCCCAGTGATAACACTTCTAGTTGGCTATTGGTAAATGAACGATTGGAAAGATTTACCACTGTCATTGTGTCCATCATTTTCTCGCCTTTCGACCCCTTGTAAGTAGTCTGTCTGTCTGTCTGATGTGTTGCTGCTGATAAACTTTGCTTTGCTTCCTCCTCTTCCTCCTGGACCACGACCTCTGCTTGGGCTTTCGCTGTGTGATTTGTCTTCCTTTAGCCATCAGCTTGAATTCGTTTAAAATACAAGCTTTTACTCCAATTGGCTCCGATTGGATGGAGATGTCTCTTTCGCCATTATCACTGTCTAGTGTTTCCATTGTTGTTGCTTCTGCATCTCTTCTTTCAACATTAGTGAGAGTGATTGCCTTTGAGGTTGAGGGTTGTCCTTGCTCCTGTGGCTCATTAGTCGCTATCCTTAGTTGGTCAAACTTTTTGCCAAATGTCAGAATCTGTCCTTTATTATAATCGATTTCATCGTGGTGAAACTTTCTCTGTTTTTTTTGCTTTTATTTCCTCTTTTATTTTTTCCAATTTCTTTTCAATTTTGGTCATCTTGGTTTCAAACTCCTCTTTACTGTACAATTCTTTCAATTTTTTAATGATTTCTTCACTTTCTTCAGTCAATTTGCTGCAGTCTCTTTCCGCGTATTTAATCAGGATTCTTAACATATTTGTTGAACATTCATGGTTGTTTGTCATCCACTCATCAATCATGTCTGGGTCTGGTTTTTGAAATGTAGGTGTGATGAAAATACGGAGACCACGTGGTATTCTCCAACATTCTATATATTGTTCCAATGCGGTGGCTTCCCACCACTTGGACTGCTCTTTCTTTAAAGTTTTCCATAGATGTCTAGAGTAGAAGCTAATCCATCAGTGCTTACTACGAAAGACATTGACATTTTACATACTATACACGAGTTGGAAAATGATGAACATTTTATTGATGATCCCTTTTTGAATCTTGTCAATACTGATATTGCTATAGGGATGAGCTGTGACACTGGTTTTAAACCTAAATCTGTTTTTATTCCTCAAATAAGTAATGATGCTATCAATTACTTTGAGAAAGGTATGATTAGAGAACTACAAAAAATGGAATCATGTAAACTCAACACTGTGCAGAATCTTAAAAAAGCACACAGAAAGGCACTCAAAGAGTTAGAAGATTGTACTGACATTGTAATTAAAAAATCAGACAAGGGCGGGAATGTTGTGATCTGGCCACTCCAAATGTATCTAGATGAAGGCTATAAACAGTTGTCAGATACAGACAGATATTGCCTTACATCGAAAGTTGAATATGATGAAGCCAATAAGGAGGTTTTAAATAAACTGACAGACTGGTGTGATAGGGGCATTCTTGACTGGGACGAATATTGGTTCCTGGTGTGTAAAAATCCCAAAATCCCAGTGTTATATCTTTTACCAAAGATACATAAAAATGCCAGTAAGCCTCCGGGAAGACCTATTGTGTCTTCCAGAGGTAGCTCACTTGAGAATATATCCAAGTATGTAGATTATTTCTTACAGCCACTAGTTCAATCATTGCCATCGTATGTAAAGGATACAGGTGATTTTCTTAGAATTATTAATGATATCACCTGGGATAAAGACTACTTACTTATGAGTATGGATGTAAGCAGCCTTTATACGTGCATCCCGCAAGACCAGGGCATTGACGCATGCATACACTTTTTAAGGGAAGATCACTATCCTTTCTCCTACATACGGAAATGCTCTTAGAGATGATCCATATCTGCCTCAAAAACAACCTCTTTCTGTTTAATAGACAGATGTACAGACAAACCCAGGGGACGGCGATGGGAACTTGCTTCACCCCCAGCTTTGCAGGACTTTACCTCGGCTGGTGGGAGGAGCAAGTTGTCAACAACATCAGACAGTCCAAAGACCATGTCGTCCTCTGGGTCAGGTACATTGATGACATCTTCTGCATCTGGCGAGGAACTGAGGTCCAGGCGCAGGAGTTTGTGATCTTACTGAATGATAACTCACTGAATTTGCAGTTCACTAGTGAAACAAGCACCAACACTATCGAATTCCTTGATCTCAAACTTGAGATCAATGGAAATAAAATAACAAGCAAACTGTTCAGGAAGAGCACGGCAGGCAACAGCCTGTTACACGCGAATAGCTGCCATCCCAAAAATCTTGTCCGCAGTATCCCTTTTGGTGAGTTGCTAAGGGCCAAAAGAAATTGTAGCACAGAAGAAAGTTACATAAAAGAAAAAAACACAATGACTCAGAGATTCTTAGCACGAGGATACAGCCAGGCCATCATTAACCAGGCTATCTCCAAGGTGGAGAAACTTAAACACAATGATTTGCTCATTCCCAAAATCAAAATGAAAAACGAAAAAGAACCCATTAGATTCATCACTAACTACCACAGCCAAGCCTGGGAGGTAAGGAAAGGTCTAAAAAAATGTTGGGAAGTGTTGAAAACTGACGATGATTTAAGGAAACATATAGGAGAATATCCTTCCCTTACATTCAGAAAAGCAAAATCTTTACGTGACTCTTTAAGTAGGAGTCTGGTTAATCAGGTAAAAAAACATACTGATATCCAGGGTTTCTTCACTTGCAATCAGTGCAAAGCCTGCAAATTTAGCAGTAGCTGTAAATCGATTAAAATCTGTACTGAAAAACCACCACACAAAATCATGAAACATCTGGCCTGCAACACGGAGTTTGTTGTTTACGCATTGAAATGTCCCTGTGATAGATTTTATATAGGGAACACGATCCACAAGGCTAAAAAGAGGGTATTGGAACATCTTCGGGCTATAAAGAGAAACGACGAGCAATATCCGGTTGCTCGTCATTTCAGCACATGCCATAACCAGAATGCGAATCTGCTCAAATTCTATGTCCTGGACTGCATACCCCTTAGAGAAAGAGGCGGCAACAGGACTTTAGAATTAAGAAAACTTGAGTCTAAAATGATTATCAAATATAACACCTTAGTTCCATCGGGTCTGAATCTGGACAAAGAAATGTCAGTTCACTTAGGATAGAAGCATGACCACAGCTGTCCTCGTACTTTTATCTAGATGTTTTAAAGGTTTTGATCTTCTGTTTGATTTGGTGATTTTGTGCACTTTGACCAAGGTTTTTAATATCATCGTTTTGTCTGGTTTGTTACAGATACCAATGTGGGATGCAGATGAGCTTTAATATCTACCAACACATCCACTGTTGAATATGATTTCTTTTTCTTAATGCAGTGCTGGACAACCTTTTCTCACTGAAGCAGAACTGCCCCCCCTTTTTTTTAATGAATCACTACAACCATGTTGCATTCACGTTCGAATGGTTTCCATGGTGCATGTAGAGCACAGGAAGTTATAATTTGCCCACTGGGGCGGAATTGTATTGAACTGATGGTGAATAGACACCTGAGCATGAATACATTAAGAATGTTGTTTCACATCTTGACCGACTGCCGTATGTGCTTAATTATTTGTCTTAATGTAGCCATTTACTGGAGCGACTATAATTTGCAAAGCAATGGTTGAGTCACTGGCTAGCATTACAATCTATTAGTGCGCCTCAAGTAATCATGTTAGCTCACTTGAGCGAGATTATCACAGGTCTGATTTTGCTGCTATTTAATTTATGTTGCACCCATTCATTAATTTGAAATTGCTCATATTGTAATATAAGATGCCTTTACCACATTCGTGAATATTGAAAAACTTTATTAGCACATCTAATGGCGACCAGCTAAAGTATGTCTTTTATGTTTATTATAATGCACATGAATCAGCACTTGTTTCTTTAAAAGAAAGTAAGGAAGCACTAAGCCTTGCCCGCGAGTAAGGAGTGACGTAACTCTGAAACGCGTCTGGACTTTGTGTTGCAAATAAACACGTTTGTTTATAGAGGCCACGGCACCGGTGTTTTTCTTATTTCAACTGAGTATTTCACTGGACATTTGTGGATTAATTGAGGGGTGGCTACCCTGCCATGTTGCCCGCCGTGGAAGAGGCTTGGGCGGTAGCTGAATTCCAGTGTGGTTTGATATATATATATATATATATATATATATAGCCCCAGCTGATTGGTTAGCCCACTACGGTGAGATTTTTAATCCTGAAAATAGAGCTGTGGTACCTCCCCCGAGGAAATAATTACAATTGCCCCCCATTGTTTAACCCAATTTTCTTCCAGTGAAGTTAAATTAGCCTTAGAAAAGTGCTCTGATGGGTTCCCCGTAGGTGCATATAAATCACAACCGGTGCTATAGGGACCAATTTTAACACAAGTAGGCACAGCAGCGGCAAAAGGTTATATACCAGCAGCGTGGGCCGCAAGCACTACAGTCCCGATATTTAAGAAGGGGAATAAAAGGGACGCGCAGTATTGTAGAACTATTTTCCTCCTTGATACAACTGTTAAGATATTGGGCAGGATCTTATTAGATCTGATTGAGTAGTGTGATGCGACTGCACACTATCTGTCTTTAGAGCGGAGAAACCCCATTGTGGGTAGCTGCTCGCGCATATAATAATAATGATAGAAAGACTAGAGACTTGGGCGGAGGCCAAGCAAGTGCTTATCAACACTCAATATGGTTTTATTGGTTGAGAAACAACAGCGGACGGATGCAGAGTGGTGCTGCCATACTAAAGGATTTAAGACCCTATCAAATGAAGGGCATATAGGAACCCTGTGATATATAATTCAGGCCTAAGTAGGCAGCAATATACCAACATTGGAGGTTATCCCCTAATGGTGCTGGAGATTCCATGACGAAAGAAGGACAGTGAGGCTAGCTGTTGTTCAAATCTGCATTTCGTATTGATCCTTATACAAGGTTTAAAAAAAATATATTTTCTGGTGTTGGGAGAAGCATTTTATGTTCCCCGACAAGGAGTTTCAGGAAAGAAGTGATTTCTGCACTTTGATCAAGCTACTTTTTAAGATATCATCAGAGAGTAATATCTTTAGTCTTGATAAAGATGGTTTAAATCAAGATAATACCATCGAAACACGTTGAAGCACTAGAACCATAATCCGCACAGTGGGCTGCCACACTAGATATTGATTGTCTTTTGTACATCAGGGTCCAGCCCCAACGTTACCTCATTCGGATATGGTCCCTTTATGACAAAGTGTAGTGTCTTTTTAATACTTTCGTCTCATTGTCTTTGTTATTGAGTCTGTTCATTTGTTTATTTATAGTGTGATGTTTTTTGATTTTGAACATAAATATACTATGTATGATTAACTGTTTTTTGATTTGCTACAATTGCTTTATATGCTTTTAATAAATTGATACATAACATTTCTAATATTTTTCTTGTTTACTGGCACACTGCTTTTTCAATTGGTACTGTATCCCCCATGATTGAATGTGTGTAATTTAGGTGAGTGAATGAGTAAGAGTTCTCTCAGTATTTGCCAACCAAAGGATATATTGTTATTTTTCTAGATTGAACCCTAGTCCTTTGGTGCACAAAGGGTCCCTCTCATTTTTTCAAGAGAACTATTTTCCTCCTTGATACAACTGTTAAGATATTGGGCAGGATCTTATTAGATCTGTTTGAGTAGTGTGATGCGACTGCACACTGTCTTTAGAGGGGAGAAACCCCATTGTGGGTAGCTGCTCGCGCTTTATAAGCTCTTTTATTAATAATACTAATGATAGAAAGACTAGAGACTTGAGCGGAGGTCAAGCAAGTGCTTATCAACACTCAATATGGCTTTAAGAGAGATATTGGAACTCTCGAGCAGTGCTTAAACTTAAATCTGCTCCTGAGCAAATATACTGTGGTTAAGAAGGGTAATCTGATTTAAGCAGCGCTTTTGACTTAGTCAACCATGCCAAGTTGTGATAGACCTTGATATATATGGGCGCCCCCCCCTAACAAAATAACCTTTTTATCACAATTATATAGCCAAATGGGGAGTGTATCTCAAGTTTCAGTGTCATGAGAGGCATACAAGAAGGGTGCGTTCTCGCACCCTTTTTTTCATTATATAGAAACAGGGTGGATGAATGTTTACAGCAATTACCTGCAGACACCCCAAAAGTTGGTGATCGCCCAACCCCCCCATACTCCTGTATGCCGATTATGCGGTCTTATTATCATGGACCGCAAATGGCCTACAGTGTTTAATTAATGGGTTTACTGCATTTCTGGAGAATAAAGATATGAAATGTAATTTAATTAAAACTTATGTCATGGCTTGTGGCACAGGTAAAGCGATGTAGAAAACCCACTCTGTTAACGGACAGATATTAGCAGAAATAGAAGGTTTTTCCTATCTGGGCCTTCAATTGTCCAATTCTGGCTCGTGGAATTCCCATATAAAAATTGGAAAGCTGAAATTTATCAGAAGTTCAAAAGCAATCTTTAGATTTGCAATGAAAATTGTAAACAAACCAATAAGGGACATGCTGCAACTCTATAAGAGCAAATGCATTAGCAGTGTGGTTTATAGGGCGGCCTTATGGGGTATGTCATATTGTAATTCTCTACAAACATTAGAACAACTTTCTACGCAGATTACTGGCAGTACCGAGATCCACCTCATCATATATTGTCCATAGCGAACTAGCAATCCCTTATATCGAAGATACCATTAATATCTGTGCACTTTGACCTGGTATAGTATTTGGTCAAAGGCCGGAACATAGTTCACTAGAGAAATAATAAAAGATTGTCTGTTCCTCGACTGTAAAGACAAAATCCCTTGGTTCATGCACGTGAAAAATCTTTTAACTACAATCGATAACAATCCAACCCTGGATAACCCCACAAGTATCTTATACTACACTAAAAAAGAACTGAACATGCTCCTTATGAGCCACAAAGAGTCTATTCAGAAATCCAGTGAGAGTGATAAAAGTATGGTGCAGAGTTATATTGGGGGTAAAAGACAAGGAAATTCCATATTATCTATTAATTGTAACCAACACTCAGAAAAGGTTTTATCTAACACAGCTTCGGGTGGGGATGCTACACTTTGTAGTAGCATTTCCAGGAATGGACATGTGGAAGAAGAACTTACCTGAATGCCCTTGTAATGGCATTTCCGCCCAATCAACTGAGCGCTTTTTATTGTTCTGCAAATTTGATTAAGATATAAGAAAATGTTATTTAAAACCATTATTTATTCATCAAAAATTGTTTCAGTACAAGGATGCTTTTAACTATTTATGTAATCTTAATACATCTGAATCATGTTTTGCTGTCTCTACTTTAATTTATCTTGCAATTTAACAAAGGAAAATGTATGCCCATTTAGAAAATTTTAATTATGAACCGGATTAAATGTATATTTTTAATATATAAATCTTTAATTTTATTGGTAATGCCATCACAACAGCTCTAGAATTGTTCATTTGTTTTCATAAGATTTTAGTATTATTATGATCTTATGTATCTAATTGGCATGACATTGTATTTATGTGTATCTTTTATGCATTTATTTCCAATAAAGATAATTTGATTTGTGAGGAGGTAGAGAAATACCCATGGACAGATTGTGCATTGCTGCATTCCAGTAAGCTGTGAGGGACACAAACTGGAGAGGGGAGAGCCAGGCTTCTCCCGCACACTTCAAAGGGTGCTCCTTGAATCAGGGAGAGGTCACAAGGAATGGACCTGGGCACATCGCAGGAATGAGATGGTGCTGATAAGGGAATCATAAAGAGTAGGGCTGGGGCCTGCCTGCTTGCTAGACCAGTGTGCCCTGTGTGGAAGAGGAGAGCGCTGAAGGGAGAGAGGTCAATTGAGGAGCCCTGTCAAGTGGGCATCAATTGCGCGGTGTGATGAGACAGCTGCTGCACCAATCTGGCTATTGCCCGTGTGCAGAACGAAGTCGGCGACGATCGTATGCCAGAGGAGGGCCGCAGTTTATTGAATTGTATGTATTGCTGCGCCGATCGGGCCAGAGCCTGTGCATAGTGGGGAGCAGTGACCTCGTATGTCAGGAGGGGCCGCTGTGAGAAGACTGATGTGCAGTTCAGGCTGTAGCCCATGTGCGGTAGTGGGCTGCGCCCCCACATGCTACTCGGGGATGTAACTGGGGACTTCACTGTTCCGATCAGACTAGGGAATGTGAATTGTGAGACTACAGTGACTCTGCATACCTGAGGAGGTCACTGGGACTAACAAGTCATGTGAACTGGTTTGAGTCGTCGCCAAGAGAAGTGAGGCTGCTGTGGGACCCTGCACACCTGCCCGGGACAAAGGATTCATACCAGGATCTTCGCACCACCAACCAACCCCCATCGCGGGAGGAGCCAGACTTCTACCCTGCAAAGAGGAGCCACCAAGAACCTCGGGTCGCTAAGGAGGCACGACCGCATGTGAGGACTCTACAAACGCTGAGTGCTGCATCAAACTCACCTGCTGCTCCGGGGCCTGTGGAAGGGGTGCACTCAGGAACTCTGGTCGCTCTGATCCTGCAAGGTGCGGGTAAGACTGATTTCTGGCAAGTTGGTCTTGGGGGAACTTGCTGCTAGTTAGCGCTGCAGTGCTGGGACACTGTTAACTTTAAAATAGAGTCATAGTGGACTCTTGAGACTTAGACTACTAGTGGGGCTTACCCTGGATGTTGCCTATAGTGAATGGGAAATAACCACTACTGCTAGAAGTGAGGAGGGAGTGGGACCCGGGGAACCGCTCAAAGAAACACTTGAGCCCTGACCTCAAAGGGACTGTGTAGTTATTTGTGAGTGTCGTACGTTTTCCTTTGTGTTGGTAGCGGCAGAAATAACAGTACTTTTTCATAAAAGCGATTATTTGGCTGGACAATGATTTATGGCTGCGCACATTTTGAGTTGTGAGCCCGTGTTCACTCAAATCAAATCAACTTTTATTCATGATCGATTACTCAAAATCATTACATGATAAAACGTAGACAATAAAATGCAAAGCACTAACAGCCGTAGCGGGCTATACCGTCTATTAAAGGCCCGCTCCTGCGTTAAAGGCCCGAGCCGAAGGCGAGGGACTTTAACAAGGGTGAGGGACTTTAATAGCCGGTATAGCCCAGCTACGAAGGGCTATAAGACTATTAGAACATTCTGCCACTAGAGGGCAGAATGTTCTAACAAATAAAACAAAGGCTTTTCGAAGCTCGAGGGGATTTAAATCCCCTCGAGCTCCGAGAGGCCTTTGCAAAACATTGGAATGTTGCTCTGCGGGCCTTTACCGGCCCGTAGAAGCAGGGAGCACTCCATTGTCTTCAATGGAGCTCCCAACATTCCAATGTTCTAATATAGCCTTATAGCCTGCCGTAGCGGGCTATACCGGCTATTAAAGGCCCGAGCCGAAGGCGAGGGCCTTTAACAAGTGAGCGGGATTTTAATAGCCGGTATAGCCCAGCTATGAAGGGCTATAAGGCTATTAGAACATTCTGCCACTAGAGGGCAGAATGTTCTAACAAATAAAACAAAGGCTTCATGGAGCCCGAGGGGATTGAAATCCCCTCAGGCTCCCTGAAGCCTTTGTTCACAGCCACAGCTGTGAACAAAGAAACATTGGAATGTTGGCGCTCCGGGCTTATACCAGCCATTATAAGCCCGGAGCTACTCCATTGTTTTCAATGGAGCTCCCAACATTCCAATGTTCTAATATAGCCTTATAGCCCGCTGCCGAGGGCTATATCAGTTGTTAAAGGCTCTGATCCCGAGTTATAGGCCCGAGCCGCAGGCGATGGCCTATAACGAGGGAGAGGGCCTTTAACAACTGGTATAGCCTGAGGCAGAAGGGCTATAAGGCTATTAGAACATTCCACCCACTAAGGGTAGAATGTTCTAAATTAAAAATGGAGAAACAAAAAGACAAACATTGGAATGTTGGAGTACTGGGCTTATATCAGCCATTATAAGCCTGGAGCTACTCCATTGTTTTCAATGAAGCTCCCAACATTCCAATGTTCTAATATAGCCTTATAGCTCGCTGCCGAGGCTATACCGGCTGTTAAAGGCCCTGATCCCGAGTTATAGGCCCGAGCCACAGGCGAGGGCCTATAGCGAGGAGAGAGCCTTTAACAACCGGTATAGCCTGAGGCAGAAGGGCTATAAGGCTATTAGAACATTCCACCCACTAAGGGTAGAATGTTCTAAATTAAAAATGGAGAAACAAAAAGACAAACATTGGAATGTTGGAGCGCTGGGCTTATACCAGCAATTATAAGCCCAGAGCAACTCCATTGTCTTCAATGGAGCTCCCAACATTCCAATGTTCTAATATTAGTTATACCATAAAGTATTAAAAGGGCTTGCCATTTATACTGTTAACTTCCTTTGAGCCGAGGGCAGAAATTTTACAAATGTTTTGTTTAACATTGGGCCATTTGGATTTAGGCAGCTAATGACAGCCTGGTCACAAGTTCTTATATGTCAAAAGGGGAACACATTTCTACGATATTTCTTTCTTTTGATGCCTAGGGCCGGACATATGTAGACCACATGTTTTAAGGTTCCTTCCACATTTAAAAAAAAAATATCTCTTTATTGCCATTTTTGCATATTAACATATACATAAGCGTAAGGGCATCAAGGAGATAAACGAAACTCAGTTCAGTCAATTATCGAGATTTGCAACATCTTCCAGGATGTTACCCATGAGGGCAACAGTTGTCCCCAATAACTTTAACATCAGAACTCAGCTCAATACCCTTATTTCACATTATGCCTTGGGGGAGGTGCAGTTGTCGCCAAGTCGTAGACATAATAGTGAAGTACAAGAAACAATTATACAGCATTAAAAATTTCAGACAAATCAAGTAGCATGGCATCCTGGGGTCGGGATATATGGTAGCGATTCAGGTTCTGTGGTTATGTGGCGTCTACGACTCTTTGTTGTGTGAGGGTATCTAAAGGTTCCTTCCACTTGATTACAGATTCTGCACTTGCTGGGTCTCCCCACATAGTCCTGTCTCGGTACATCATCATGAGACATCATGAACTCAAAGCAAGAAGAGATAAATTGTATTTAAAGAAACTTCAGTAAGTACCCCTTGGAAAAGTCAGATGGAAACTGAAAGAATTGTAACTGGTTAAAACCATCCAGGCCTGCGATCGTTTGACAGTACCCGCCGATCCTGGCACCTCGACAATTTCCGCTTACTAAAATGGAGGTGTTTTTTTTTTTAAAACTGAAAAGTGACTGGGCCTTTCCAAAGTTCTTTTACTTGAAGATTCTTCAGGGCTTCATCATATGCTGTCGTGCTGGAAAATGGACGTCACCGCTAATTTATTCTGCCCATAGACGTTTAGAGACAGATATTGTGTGGCTCTAAGTTTAAAATAACATTTTACGAATGCTCCTTGCCTTGCTGGTTTGCTTAATATTTCCGAACTCCAGGCGGATTTGGGTTGGTAAACAGAATAAAATTATTTTCAATGTTTATGTAACTGATTTGTCAAGGTGCTTTGCTTATCTCCCTGGAAGCGCCTCGCAGCCATAGGTAATTGTTGGCAACAACTTATCTTCAAGAACTTTCAGTATGGGATCGGCAATAGGGCCTTTTAGAGTTTTATATAAAGAAAAAAGGCACAAGCCTTCAGTGGCGGCTCGCCGAGGGAGTGCTGCAGGGCGGTGGGGCGGGGCAGGGGAGGGGCAGAGTGGGGGTAGTGGACTCGGACATACAACGGACAGAACTCAGAGTAAGGCTTACTCTGAGTTCTGTCCGTCGTATGTCCGAGTCCGCTACCCCCCACCCTGCCCTCCCCTGCCCCACCACCCCGCAGCACTCCCTCGTCGAGCCGCCACTGCAAGCCTTTTGAAGTATCTGCTGTAGATGCGCGAGGAAGGAATCTTGGGAGTCAGTGCTTACTCCCAAATATTTCTACTCCTTGACCCTCCCAACTAGACTGCTGTTTAGAAACCAAGCTTCCTTCTTTTTCATTTTCTTCTCTGTTATCATTTTTTTAGTTTGGTTAAATTAACTTTTAGTTTGTTATTCGTAGCATATACATAAAGCCTCAAGAGGAGCCTTTGAAGACCCATTTGTGTTTTGTTACAAGGACCACGTCGTCAGCATACAATGAATGTGAAATTAGTTTGCACCTAGTTAACGTGGATGGGAGTGTGTAAACTTCAAAGCGTTGGAAAGGTCTGATAGATACCCAGTTCAGGAAGGGACCTCAAGTCCTGGCTCTTCGAATGAACCTCCACACCCAGATGGATCAGCAGCCCCCCTCCCCTCAGCGCCTTGAGACGTCACGGGTGAGTAGCCGCGCTTTACAAACCCCTGATTGAATGATTGATAGATATAAATTGAAGTGTTGAGGAACAAGCCAGTGGATGTTGGAATTTCGAGCAAGACATGCTTCCCAACTCCGATCTTTACTCCAATCCACGTATTACTATAGAAGGGGTGTATTGCTCTGAGTGGGTTTGCTGGGATTCCCCAATTTACCAGTTCGGAAAAGCCTCATTTACAAGTGCGTACTAAAACAGCAGTGCTAATTTTCTAGACCAGAATTCAATGTTCCTTTTAAATAAAGCTCGGAGCAGGCCATTTGGGCCAGGCCATCTTTGTGGCTTTTGTTTAGAATTTTTTTAATTTCGGGCACTCCGTAAGCCAGGGAGCCTGTGTTTATTCCCCTGTATCCACACCTACACCTGGTGTGTAGTGTTGTGCAGCGCTGGAGCGGTGTGTCTGTGCTGGGTGTATGTGTGCCAGGGAAGGGTACAATACATGGATAATGCAGTACTGAGCAGTGCATGCATGGTAAATGCATGTGCAGGATCTATGTGTGCCTATGAGTGGTACAGTACATAGAGGATGTAGTGATGTGTTGTGTGTGTAGGTTGTATGCACGCACTTGGTGTATGTGTGCCTGTCGATGGTACAATACATGGAGGGCCCTGGGCTCTATTTTGGGAGACCCAGGCTTGAATGATGAAACATGGAGAGGAGGTAGAGAAATCCCCCAGACAGATTTGAGTTTTGCTGCATTCATGTAAGCTGGGTGGGACACACACTGGAGAGGGGAGAGCCTGGCTTCCCCTGCACACTTGAAGTAGGGCTGGGGCCCGGGCCTAACCCTTTGAGAAACATATCGCTGTGGCTGAAATCCAGCTGTGAACTCTATTCACTCCGATGGCCTGTGTTGTGTATCATCTTTGGAGTTGCTCTTGATGTGACAGACTGCTTGCAAGAGGAAGGAGCAAGCAGAGGAGTGGGCACTTCAAAAAAAGCAGAACCCCAGCATAAATGTTATAGACTCAGGCGCTTTGTGCACATAATTGTCATCTGGCAAGCAGCCTGATGAGCTGTGTGAGGAGGGGAAGCTCTGCAAGACTTCTGCCTGTGACCAGGACTTGGGGCCAAGGCCTGCTAGTCTCCCTACTGGGTGAGGGAACATCACCCAGGGAATGCAAGACCTCCTACCCTGGAGCACCAGCACCTGCTGCTTGCCAAGACCAGTGTGCCCTGTGAGGAAGAGGAGAGTGTTGAAGGGACCGAGGTCCAATGGGGAACTCTGTCAAGTAACCTCCCTTTGTGTGGTGTGAGGAGATGACTGATTCACCGATCGGGCCATTGCCCATGTACAGAATGAAGTTGGGAACCCTCATATACCAGAGCAGGGCTGCCATGAATTGAGCCGCGTGCATCACTGCCCTGTTCGCGCTAGACCCTGTGCATAGTGGGGAACGGCAATCACGTATGCCAGGAGAGTCCACCTCAAAAAAACTGCCATGTGGTAAGGGCAGCAACCTTTGTGCATTAGTGGGCTGTGATCTCATATGCCAGGAGGGGCCGCCGGAGGGAACCTCACTGTGCAGATCGAGCTGGAGCCCATGTACCATGATGATACTGTGACCTCATAAGCCAGAAAGCTGCATCGGGACCAGCAAATTGTGTAAACTGGTCGGAGCCGTCTCAGAGAGGAGTGAGGCCACTGTAGGTGGCTACGCACCTGCCCAAGATGAAGGATTTGCACTAGGATCTTAGCACCGCCAATCCCCTCCCCCATCAGGTGAGAAACTAGAGAATTACCCTGCAAAGAGGATCCTCTGAGAACCTCCGATCACTGCATAGGTATGATCGCATATGAGGACTCTACGACTGCTGAGTGCAACATGCATGGGCCGCGTGCAGCAGACTCACTTGAATCAGCTGCTGCAGCTCCAGCACCTGCGGAAGGGATACGCTCAGGAACTCCGATCGCTCATTTCCTGAAAGGTGCAGTAAGACTGATTTCAGGCCAGTCAGCCCCGGCGCGAGGGAAAACTTGCTGCTAGTTAGTGGTGTGGCGCTGGAACAATTTTAACTTAAAAACAGAGCCATAGTGTACTCTTGAGACTTGGACTCCCAGTGGGGCTTACCTTGGATGTTGCCTATAGTGAATGGGGAATAACCACTACTCCTAGAAGCGAGGAGGGAGTGGGACCCCTGGAACTGCCTACAACATACTAGAGCCATGACTTCAGGGGGACTGTATGGTTGTTTGTGAAACTAGTATTTTTCCTTTGTGTTGGTAGCCGTAGAAATACAGATACTTCTCCTCTTCAAAAAAGTGAATATTTGGCTAAACAATGATTTATTGCTGCTGCTGCGCACATTTTGAGTTGTGAGCCTGCATCCCCTGTATCCACACCTCCCCCCCCGAGGGAGCCTTGGACTGCTCGACCACATTACTACTGAGAGTCAAGTGCAGAAGGGGTACTTGGCCCAGTTGCTCACAATCCATAGTAGATGAGGCCCTGGAACAGTAGATTAAAAGGCCTCAACCCCCACAGTTGGGCCCAGTAATCCCAACTTGCCCTGTGGCCCTATGAAAGGGGTTCTGGCAGTGTCTAAAACTTCTTTTAATTGTGTCCACTAGTTGATTGATGTGAGGTATCTAATTCACTGTTTGTTTTATATATGCTTCCATATACATTTGGGGCTATTGTTTTGATTCTGTATTAACCAAATAAAATTTATAGATGTAGTTTATTGTGGGAAATTCTAATATCATGTAAAAATACAGATGGACGAGTCACTGAGGCTAATGGCTTGCTCGAGCCAGATGCCTGGCTGAGCTCGAGGTTCTCTTGGTAACTCAGGTCTAAAACGAGCTGATCCATTATGTGGTTTCTGCCACCCCCACCCCCCTGCCATTACCTCACTCACCATTTTCTAGAAAGCTATTTAGTTGCAGTGTGATTTATTATGTAATGTGCATATTTATATAACACATGTGATCAAGGCCTCCTGTAGGTCGAAACGCGTAGTGGCGGTGGTGCAGGGCGTTCTTTAATAAACTCAATTGCACCAAATAACGGGTCTGCATTCGTCTATTCTACAACTTTGGATTGTGGCGAAGTAAGGAGAAATTTATATAACACAGTGTACTGATATAGATCCTCAAAGAATTAAAGACAAAGGGGCATATTTACAAGGAAATGGTGCAGCGTGGCGATGCAGCAAATTTTGCAGTGACATTCTGCGCCCTTTCAAAAACGCAGTGATGCATCGTATTTACAAGAATACAGCGCACCCCCTTGTTTTCCCTTGCGCTGGCAGTAAAAATAACCGCCTAGCGCCAACACAAACATCCTTGCGCAATAGTGCAAGGGTGCCTGCGTTGCAGGGAATGATTGTTTATGTGCAGGAAGGGACATCTTCCTGCACATAAACAATCTTTAAAGGCGATTTTCTCTTTCTATGTGTGCTGCAAGATGCAGCACACATAAAGAGCAAAAACAAGAAGAAATAAAAGTATTTCTCCTCGTTGTGCTAATCTAATGCCTGCTTTTGCATGTCATTCGTTTTTGGAGCTGCCTCAGATTTACAAATCCTTGTAAATCTGGTGCAGCATCAAAAAGCAATGGGCGTTCTGGTGGAGCGCCCACAGCAGCACCCATTGCACGTCCCTTTCACACCGAAAACTGCGTGAAAGGGTACCATATTATCAAAGCGGTGTTAAGCCACGCAAAGTGGCTTTACACTGCTTTGTAAATATGGTGCAGGGCATTGTGCCATCAGAACATCGGAAAAAGTGGTGTTCCGGTGGTGCAATCCCCTTGCAAATATGCTCCCCGGTATTAACATTTGACGTAAAATAGAAGAGAGAGCTGGTCCAGTGGTTGAATTTCACAATCAGGTAACTTGGTATCAATCACGGCTTCCCTACTCAACCAAAAGGTGTGACTTCAAGCAATTTCCTTAGGCATGGTATCTGCTTTTATCACCTTTAAATACATCAGTTCAGGATGTGTGCTGTATAAAGACCTCTTTTTGAAATTTTTATTAGACTTTTCTAGTACTGCATATAACATAGGCGACCTATACAATTCACATGATGACTGACCAGACTTTTGGTGAACTAATATCAACTTCGTTAGGGTGGTAAAGAGGTCATTAATATTATTAAGTTCATGTTTAGAAACTATCACTTCTGAAAAAATGCCACTAAATGCAGTGATATAGATTAATGATCAAAAGTGAAAGGCTTCCACAAGTTAAAGAAATACACTTTTATGAGTTTTAAAGACCCAGTATCATATTTATTTCACATGTCGCTTGTTGTATGATTTACATGGCAAATATGTTGATGGCTTGGCTCGTGTTATGGTTCTTAGACACATCCAGACCCTTGCCTCGGCTCTTGTTTGGCTCTCCCTGTTAATTTACAGACTCACCAACCTTCATGTCAAAGCCAATTCAAATGATGTATGTGCTAAAGCCAGAGAAGCGAAGAACACTGCCCAAAAGTGACATTTATTTGCCTGCCACCAGCATGTGGTATTAATTTTTGATTAAGATTGGACAAAATTAAAATTAAAATGTTATGGTTAGCACTCAGGAACAACTCGAACGACCAGTATTCAAGTAGCTGTTGTTTATGGCAGTTATGTTCTTTGGTCTTATTTTAGGAACAAATTGTATCCTTACCCTAAAAATTGATGCAAGGACGCATTTCGCACTAACATATAGCGCTAAATGGCAGATTTGCATTTCGCTTCATTATGAAGAATTGTGCACAATGTTTTAAGCGAGCCTCTAGTTTCCCATCTGGCCCAAGGGAGTCGCTGCAGCTCCATTGGAAGAGTAGAATGTGAGATTTATTTACTGCCTGTTACACACTATCAAGCTGATAATAGATTGTTTGCTAAAAAGATAAGACTTTCCCTGAACCATATCACCTGTCTGTGCTCACTCTATCAACGAGCTCCAGTAATCCATATATGAGTCTTGGCAGGATTCCAATCCCTTTACCTCACTTTGGGGCATATCTACAAGGGCAGGCGATACAATTATCGCCGCTTTAGCGTCCGTTTTCGGACGAAAAGCGGCGATAATTTTAACGCCTTATTAGCAAGGACACGCTAACGCGTGAATCCATGCTTTTCGCCCTTTCTCTTATCGCCCAGCTTTGCATCTCTAATGAGATGCAAAGTGGGCGTTACTGGGCGTACCCCAGATGGGCTACGTTGTAAATATCGCCGATGTGCACATCGCGATATTTACAAGGCAGCCCACAGGATGATAGCAGACGTTAGATTTTGGCGAAAACGGCCGTTTCGCCAAATTCTAACGTCTGCTATTATCCCGACTTAGCCATCCCTAACATAGGGGGTGGATTGTGCTGATACGACCACAGGGTCGTATCAGCAGAGGTTATCGCCGTTTGCAGGGAACATCGCTGGAAAACCAGCGATGTTCCCTGCAAAACGGCGATAACCTCGCTATCTCTGGAATTTTTATCGCCCTGGAGAAGCGTGTTGTTAATAACGCGCTACCAGGGCGATAATTTCCGGAGATAGCCAGCGATAAGTAATCTATCGCTAAGCACGGCCAGCGATAATTATCGCTGGCCGTTGATAATATGCCCCTTTATAGGCAAAGTATAATCCGAATTTAGGGGCATATCTACAAGGGCAGGCGATACAATTATCGCCGCTTTAGCGTCCGTTTTCGGACGAAAAGCGGCGATAATTTTAACGCCTTATTAGCAAGGACACGCTAACGCGTGAATCCATGCTTTTCGCCCTTTCTCTTATCGCCCAGCTTTGCATCTCTAATGAGATGCAAAGTGAGGCGTTACTGGCGTACCCCAGATGGGCTACGTTGTAAATATCGCCGATGTGCACATCGCGATATTTACAAGGCAGCCCACAGGATGATAGCAGACGTTAGATTTTGGCGAAAACGGCCGTTTCGCCAAATTCTAACGTCTGCTATTATCCCGACTTAGCCATCCCTAACATAGGGGGTGGATTGTGCTGATACGACCACAGGGTCGTATCAGCAAGGTTATCGCCGTTTTGCAGGGAACATCGCTGGAAAACCAGCGATGTTCCCTGCAAAACGGCGATAACCTCGCTATCTCTGGAATTTTTATCGCCCTGGAGAAGCGTGTTGTTAATAACGCGCTACCAGGGCAATAATTTCCGGAGATAGCCAGCGATAAGTAATCTATCGCTAAGCACGGCCAGCGATAATTATCGCTGGCCGTTGATAATATGCCCCTTAGTGAGAGTGAAACTCCAGGAGATAACATTTCGGGAGTGTATACATTACTAGACAGAGAATGGAAAAACAGTGTTTATTTTGCACTTTTCACACACCAAAAGCTTATGAAATCTAAGAGAATTATTTTCTTTGCGAAATGCAAAAGATACTTCGTTCTTCATTTAATATATAAACTAGTTTACATTGCTATCTAAAAAGTAGTCTGTATTCAAACCCATAAAGGATTAGTTCCAGTGTTTCTTGCTCCTTCAATTTGGGGGGTTAAATGGGCACCCCGGATTTCCACTCTTTTTTATACTAGAGTTAGAAATATTTTCTTCTGGTTATTTTTTACATCTTGCACCTGAGTCACAATGTTGGTAGACAACATTCTGTGTCTTGTAGCTCACCATCTCATAAGAAATTCAAACGCTTTCACAAAACAGTGTACTTATGACATATTAATAATGATACAAAGAATGATCACCAGACATAGAATAATGTATACAATAGATTTTTTTATACATCGTTGATGTTATTACAAAGTGACTTTTCTATGAGTAGGATTTTATACGCTTGTAAAATCAGCCCTGTGACGTTACTTCATGGTGGTCTGTGATTTGAGGGATGAGTAGTTGATGTGACAGCTTTGTCCAGTCCCTCTAGAGTCACCCACTACTATCCATGAAACAGTGGTGTAGCAAGGGGGAGGGGGAGGCGGACCGCCCTGGGTGACACGAGTTTTGGGGGCGGTGGTCTCCCCCACCCCCTTGCTCGTACCAGCGGCCGTTGAGGGGCGGCAGCCATGCGGGAATCGTGCCAGCAATACCCCCCCGGTCGTCACAGGAATCCGTCAGCACCCCCCCCGCTCTTACATGCCATCGCGGGCGGAAAACGCCAGGGTCACACAGGGCGGCCAATGGTCTAGCTACGTCACTGCCATGAAACTGTTCTGTGCAATAATCTCCGTCTCTAACTCTGACCTGATGATTACCATACGCTCATGGGTGTAGCTTTCGTGCTGCTGCTGGAGCAATGGCACTGGGGCTCAGAGGTGTGAGTGGCCCCATTCCACCTGCTGCTGCTACAGAGCCCTTCGCACTGTGTGGAGACTGCTAGCTTCATCCTGCACTAGGATTTCTTTGCACTCATGGGAGTTGGGAAAGGGCAGGAGGGGAGGGTGGATGCACTCTGTAGTGAGGAGGTCCACGCAGGTAGGATGTAATTCAGGAAGCTTTATTGTAGATAGTTACAAGTAGATAAGATCTTGTCAAGCAACCCCACCAGGAGCAGCCTGCCTGCTGCTCAGCCCATGCTCAACTCTCACTTCACCTCAGTCTCCCAACATTCCGAGGCACATCATGACTCCAACATTCTATTGAGCACACAGCACAAACACTGGCTGAGCAGGAGGTGTAAATCACATAACAATAACAAGGGCAGAATACTACACACTCCTCTTCATGTAACAAGTTTATCTCTCTAATGTAAGATTACCTAGTTAACAAGAAGGACACTTTCAATTCTATTAAGGAAACGGAGGCAGGGATTATGCAAGTCTTTCTTTATTTTTATTCAATAGCAATTGTTAATAAGAACATTTCTTTAATAACCAAACAATTAAATTTCAAAAATGATAAAGGAAAATAGTCAAGGAACAAAGTATCCACATGATCCACATATTACCAATGTCCTTCCATCATAAAGTTCCCTGTCACAACCCTAGCATTCTCTTTCTTCTTGTGAGGAATCCCAGACTTCTTTTTAATTCAGTTTTCATTATTCGGATCCCCTCCGGGTAATATATTACAAAACCATTATTCATATCTTTCAACAAATATGTAACAGATCAATTTTCATCATAACCCATCCAGAGGAAACATCTCATATATAACAAGCCAAGCTAGCTTTCACTCCAGATAACATTTAACATCCTAAAACAACTCGGCGTCAGTGCACTACGCGGTCGAGGGCTCCTCAGGAGAGGAATGCTCTCCACTGTGAAGTGCAACCCCCAATCTCTACTGCCCATAGTATGCACCTGGTGCGAAGACTAGCGATGCCCTCCGAGGAGTTGTTTGTTCCTGATGGTGGCAACGCCAGGGTTCTTTGAGATGACCGTGTGATCTCCAAAGGTGGTGGCCAGCACAGGAGTTTTGTGCTAGGAGGAAGCTGCCTGGGAGTTGCAGCGGGCAGAGCAGCTCGAGCACAGGCTCGGGCTGCTTGGGCAGAGACAACACAAGTCGGCGTGCTGCCTGGGCATTTTCCTCGGCGGCTGCAGTAGAGTGTTTGGGAGCACATATAGGAGAATGGTGCAGCTCCCAGTTCCAGAAGGGGAGTAGGTGGAAGGACTAAGAGGCTGCAGGGGAAGTCCTGCAGGTTCAGGGCTCCAAGCATATGGATAAGAGCAGTCAGTTACATGGGAAGACTGGTAAGGTTGGTGTCAAGCCCTCAAGATATACACTGTGTACTAGGAATAAAGTGGCACCCAGGGTAAGTTCTGGGTCAGAATCTGCTTCTCCAGTGTTAAAAGCCACAGTAAATGCGAAGCAATGTCACCCGGAAGAGGCAGTAAATACTGTGCCACAACTGGTCAATATGGAGGGGCGCCCTGAAGCAGATGAGAACCGGCAGGGCTCTGGCTTTGAGAACTCCGTCGTCGTTGCTGATAATGGTGCAGGTGTTTCTTCTGGTATACCCAGATCTGTTGAAGTAGGAACAATGCCAGATAAATGGCTCAGCGGTGTATCCAAGGTTACTACCAGCAATAGATTTGAGGCTTTCATTGTAGTAGAAGAGCCATGGTTGGCAGACGAGCACGACCAGCAGGAAAAGGGGAAAGAGGACAGTGGGACAGTCAGGGTATCATCTGGTGATTCGCTGACAGCCTTACTTCTGGGTTTAAAAGAGGAGATGAAATGCAGATTTGTGGTATTGGAGGCTAATCAGGTGGGCATTCAAGCCTCCTGCACTGCTTTAGCCCAGAAACTTGATGAAGTAGCTGCTCGCAGCAGGGTATTAGAGGAGGAAGTAGACTCAATCAGACAGAATGTTATAAAAATACTCCTGGGATCAGCACACTGACTAAACAGAATCAAGGACTGAGGATGACCTTGAGAGGATGGAAAACCAGTCCTGGAGCATTAATATTAGACATTGCAACAATACCACCAGTACATTGAAATCAGTTTACCTACTCTTAATGCAGTATCTCATGTGATGGGAGAATTTTTCCCCTAAGATTTCTGGGTGGGATAATCTTTGTCTCTGTGTCCTTAATAGAATTGAAACTTTCCTTCTCAATAGCTAAGAACTTTTACAATCTTTGTCAGGACCGGAGGTGAGGATTATACGTGTTCAAAGCCTATGTACCACCAATAACAACACCTCATAAATTAGCTTGAAGTTGATCTTCTAAAACTTTGATTCTCAAGACCTGTCCACCCCTTTTATAATAATTATAGCTCCTCTCATTGAATGTACTCCAAAACGAGCTACATCTATACCTGTGTCTTGTATCTGGCGGTGGATGGAGATGAAAGCGCTTTGAAAGGTTTCTTTAATGCAATCAAGAGTTGTCTCTCACCGGCGGTCTCTGATGCCATTTTTCATAGGACTTCACACAATGTACCACACAGTTTCGGTACAAGATGGATCTGGTGCTAGCCTTGGTTTGTCTAGAGATGGTGAAGATGGAGCCATCCAGTGTGACATACTCTCTGGAATGTCTAGTGGTAGTGACTGGCAATCGACCTACCTTATTAATATGCATGAAGTAGGTCCCATATTGCAACCCCCTATAACTGGCCCGAGCCACACTCATGGTGACCTGCTGGACCACCATGTCTATGATTGTTTTAAATAATGCAATCTTTTTTTTTTTAAATGCAGCCCTTTTTCCGTTTTCCTAAAAAGAAAACAGGATGCGTTTAGAAAATAAAATGAATAGTTTTCAAACATCGTTTGGGAGCAGACAGTGGTCCACATTCAGAAAGAGGAAGGGGTCCCTTAGGGGTCGAAGGGTCTAGACGGGCAGGGCTCCCCCCACCTGGCCCAACCAACCTCCAATGGATTCTAACTACATCTGTTCTGCAGTGATGATCGTGGTGGTGCATGCACACTGCAACCCCACTGTAGTGTAGTAAAGAACACTAGCACTACGACCCCAAAGAGCACACCCAACTCCGGCTCTGCACACTTCGGTCTATGCCCTGAGGATCTGATCACCCATCTCTGCTCCAACACTTGTTAAAACATGTATGAAAAAAGGCAAGTACCACAGATGAAAGCAGGCGGTTGTCTGTAAGGCATCCCTTCGGCTGGTATACAAACACTGCAGTGAAACTGACTCCTTGGGCCCTTCCAGCCTTGGAAAAAGCACAGGGGAGTTGATGTGACCCAATAGCCAGAGCTGTTGACTTTGTCACGTAATCTCTCCAAGCTTAAAAACAAAAAACTTGAATCTGACATTGTCTAATGTTAACTGCTGCTCATGTAAAGTGTTCCAATGCCCTTGCGCGCTATATATAGTTCCCAAAAAAAACAAGTATTGGCAAAACCAATACGTCTTGCTTGTACAGCAGCATGACTCCTGTGAAGCATGGCTTTAAGTAAAGGAAAAAAAGCACTATGACGCAGCCAGTGCTCACTGTGTCATAGTGCTTGTTTTCTTTACTTCCAGCCATGCTGCACAACCGCCTGCTGCTGCCCAACATGGCCGAAACACATTGACAAAGCCAATAGCTCTAGCATAGACGAGACCTATTGACTTTGCTAATGCTTTTTATAAACCTTACTAAGATGAAAGGCATATTGAACCCAGCTAATCTTCAAATCTGTCAACTGCAGATAAAACACTGAAATCAGCAACAAAGCCCAGACAAGCAATTCCTATTAAGGGATAGGCGAAGGGTCAAAAGACCCGCAACTCCACTGCAAACCATCCCCAAGAGACATCCCAAATACATCAACTCTCGTTCTGATGTGAGTTTCAAAACACACCCCACCGACAGAGCCCATTTGTAGAGGAACCCTTACACTAATTTAGGACCACACCTATTCATTGGGCCAGGGCAGGCCCAAGGACCCCCTCAGCCCCCACTAGTCGCAGGCCCCGTGGGCAAACCAACAAGCACAGGCAAGGTGTGCACCAAACTGGCGAGAGACCAACTTACATAATAGAGCCTGGAGTGGGCAGGAGCCCAAGCAGTGGCGGCTCGCCGAGGATTGCTGCGGGGCGGTGAGGCATGGCGGGGAGGGCAGGGTGGGGGATAGCGGACTCGGACATACGACGGACAGAACTCAGAGTAAGGCTTACTCTGAGTCTTGTCCGTTGTATGTCTGAGTCCAATACCCCCCACCGTGCCCCTCCCCTGCCCCACCGCCCCGCAGCACTCCCTCAGCGAGCCGCCACTGAGCCCAAGCCACACATCCTGTGCCCTGTTCATGGCTAGTCCACTGCCAATAACTGTCCCTAGGCAGACACTGGCTAATAAGCTCAAGCTAGAGGTGGCAGGAGAGGAATGGAAAATGGCATCCCTAGATGTGAAACAGTCCAATGGAACTACTGCTGCTTTAAACTGGTAGAGTTCAGTCTGCTTCACTATATGTGACTTCATAAGAAGATCCCTGCGATGCATGTGTAGTATTTCAGGTGAACGCGCCCAGGCTTAACCTTTTCTCATATGTGTTTACACATTCAGTCTTAGTGACTATAGGTCGCCATGGATACTCTTTGTACCCCAGGTTTGCTTATGGGTTGCTGTTTATGACAAAGGACAAAGAAATGTATACGTTTCTAGTTCTGACAGTTTTTTTGTCAAAAGGCATATTGCATTTCAGGAAATGCAGTGGTAATCTGGCAAAGCCCTGCAAGTGAGAAACTGTTGTCAGGACACACAGTGGCATACCGTGGGTTCCCTTGGCACTAATGCAAGCAAGTGGAATGGGCTCCCATCCCCTGATTTGGTAGTAAAAACCAGATAGGTATAGTTGGTGCTCCCTAACCCCCTACACACATTAGCCCCAGTGTTAATGCACCTAATGCATTGCTGATAGTTGCACCCTTGTAGTGTGTATGTATAGGCTCCTTTCCCTTTGCGCTCCGGGTGTAAATGCAGGCTGCATTCGTACAATCTGTGTGTACGTTTTGGTTTCCTTCCCTATACAATCTCTGTATGTGAGGCTATTGTACCCATAAAGACATTGTGTTTTTGAACACTACTTTCATATAGCCTTTGTGTATGTGCAGGCTGCTTTCCCTATTTAGTCTGTGCGCATGTGCAGGTCACTGCTTCACCATGCAGTCTGTGCCTCTGAGCAGCTTGCTTTAATGTAGACTGTGAGTGCAGACTACTTTTGCCAACACAGTCCGAGTGTCTGTGCAAACTGCCTCATACTGTATCAGTCAGTGTGTGTGCAGACTATTTGCCAAGTGTCGTCTCTGTGTATGTGCTTTAACTGTACTCTCTGTGTGCATGCACAGGCTGGTTTCCATGAACAATCTCAACCTTGGACAATCTGCCAACATACAGTATCCGAGCAGGCCTAGTGGCATTTCCTGCTTTCCCTTACCAGGGCAGCTTTTTAATTCTACGTCAGGACTGGAGGTGAGGATTATGCATGTCTTTCTTCACTTTCATTGAACAGCAGTTCTTACCAGGGACATTTCTTTAAATCCAAACAACTACATCCTCCAAAAAACACAGGGAAATAATCAAGAAACAAAGGGGAAAAAAAACATGTGATCAACAGATCACCAATGCGGCTGCCCGCGGCCCCCGCAGGGGGCCACCCTAAAAGGGCGGCCCTTTAGTGCCATTTGGGCACTTCCCCACCCCCCTCCTAATGTCGGGACTCAGGGAGGAGACCCCCTACCTGGGCGCACTAGGCGCGTCACTTCCGGCGCGCTGTGGAGGTGGGGAGGGTATTTAGGCCTCCCCCTTCCATCTTGGGTCCTCTTTGGCGCCGACACGCTCCTGACTTTACAATTGACGAGCCGGGTTCAAGTCCCGTCTTCGGCTCAACGTGCTGCGACTCGGAGAAAATCCTGTAATTGCCCTGTGCTTGCAAATAAGGTAATCTGGTGCATGTAAAGCGCTCGTATGCTTTCAGCAGGCTTGGCTGCACGGCAGGGAGGGGGAGGACCTCACCGGGTCTACCGGTTGTGCTCCCCTTCTCCCACGTGAGCGGCGGCCGCCACGCCGGGCCCCCCCCCCCAATTTTGGCTTGGCACTTGGGGGGAGGGGGGGTAACGGGGTGAGGGGCTTGGACGCTCCGGGTCGGTTGTGATGGAATGTCATCTCCTGGTTTTCACGTGCAGGCGAAAGGTTAAGTGGCTGCAATATTTTGCTGCGATTTAATCACCACGCAAATACAAATATTAAAACTTGACAAATCCTGCGTCTTGTTGACCCTGGAAGCATGCCCTGACCTTGCACTGCAGCGGAAAAGGCATGAAGCGTTAGATCTGGGCTTACACTTCCCAGCCACGCAGGTGAGAGGCCAATGCTTTCAAAACAGGCATTGACCTCTCATTTGTCATTGGGCTTTAAGCCGATTACGGAGTAAAGGGACGTTACGCAGTTCTTGGTAACTACTTCGTGTTTCTCAGGAAAAGTCACAAGAGGTCACAAAACATAGTGACTGGAATGCAAAACCAGAGCAGAGCCCCGGGGCTAGGCATGACTGCAGCGGTTATGCAACAAATTTCTTGAGAAATTCAAGACTGACAATCTCCTGAGGGGAACTTGTGCAAGGTTTTCTGTCTATTGCGACAGCACCAATATAACTGCGTCCCGTACTGTGCTGTCGGTTTTGCTTGGCTGGTAGCCAATATATAATCTAGGGTGTAAAACCCTACTCCAGGGTTGTTTGGTAAATGGCTTGCATAACCGGCGGTTGTTCATGGAGTAGGGCAAGCAAGGGCAGTAGGCAGCCCAGCGGGTGCGACCGCGAGCTACCGCGACTGGGGATCGGCTGCGGCTGCCATGCTGAGAGTCAGGTGTGGCTTTTCCCGAGTGGCGTGTCCCCCCCCCGGCACTCAGTGAGGTGCGCAAGGGGTCAGCGTGCTTCCTGGCACCCCGGGGTTTTTTGCTGGGTTTCCGGCGCTGCCTAGCGCATTACTAGAGCAGATTGTAGATAGTGCTTTCCTAGCGCTGATTGTATACAGCTCTTCCTAGCGCTGCCTGAGCTCCAGCGTACTCCCGGATGGTAGAGGAAGGGGCGGCCCCGTTTGTCGATTGTTCTGTTACGTAGAGTGGTCTGTGGGGTGTGGAGTGTGAGAAGTTGGCCTGGCATATGCTGTCCACTAGTTATAGTGGGCACCTTGCACCAGTCCAAACGACCCTTATTGATGGTAGGTTTAAAGACAACCTTATAGAAAGCTATCCTAGTGGTAGCTGTGGAGAGCAGCCTTCAGGCTAAGTCTTGAAGGAGTGTAAAGCAGCTTGGTTTACCAGATTATAACCTCTTGAATGACCAAATGAAAGGAGAACCACACAAGATATATATAAAATATATGTATTTATTTCTAAACACTCACTACTAATCTCTTTATGAGATTAGAGTCCAAGATACACAATATCACAGTATTAAAACGACAGTAAATAGCACACTATACCATGGGCCCCAGGGGGGGGACCAAACCATATATTAAGAAAGTGGTATAAGAACCACGACTTGACTAGACACCGTGCCTAAAGCACGTAGAATCGCTGGGACCCCAAGGAATCACCCAAGGTAGTGACACAGGAGACCCACGGGGGACGTGTGCAGTGTGAGAACACAGCCGCGAGCACCGTAGGATTCAATGCGGAAAGTCGCGGTTGGAATTATAAAGATAAAGGAAACTTAGGAGAGGACTTTCAGCAAACCCCTTTAGACTTAAGGGGTTCTAGGGCCAACATCTACGTGAGCACCGGAGTACTCGAGTTACCTCACCCAGGGAAGCCGGGTGCATAGGTGTCAAAGTGTGTCGGGAATCGTCGTCGTTTTCAATGGCGATCTGCTGCAAAGTGCTGCTGCCGTGAAGAAGGAAAGTGTCTGGGTTGATCCAAGCCTGGATCAAAGATGTGAAGGACCTGAAAGCAGAGGGGACAGAGTCTGGGTCACTGGCCAGTGACCAGGAGCGGAGCAATCGAATGCCCACCGATGTTGGGTGCTTCAGGTGTGAAGAGGTGAAGCTTGACTCTGCAGCCACGGGGTCCAGGAGACGTCGAAGATGACCAGGAGCCGGATTCGAGCTGTCCCACAAAGGATGTCGAGTGCTGGGGCATCGGTGATTGGATTGCTTACAACAAGCCTTGGCAACAGCAACCCATGCAGGAAGAGAAAAGATGCTTCTGTGCGGACCAGCAAGGTCCTGGGGACTCCCCAAGCAATGGAGAGTCAGGGCACGTCTTGAGCAATGAGGGAAGCCCAATAAAAATTAGAGTTGCCTTCTTGGGCACCCACAGGTCAACGGACCAGGGATCGCAAAGGGACCTCGAGAGGAATCACAAAATGGCGGTCCACGGAACACTCGTTGAGTGTAGGCCTGCAATCTTCAGTGTAATTACTGCTTGGGGTCAGGGCTACAAGTAACCCAAAGCTCAGCCTCAGGGGTTGCCGGAAAGCTGATGCTTCTGCAAATGGTCGCGGTGTCCAGGGGTCGGGTTGCACGGTCTCCACAAGGGATACGAGCCTCAGACTTGCTGTGGGCACAGATGTACCTCCGAGACCTCGGGAACCCACCTCCTGTGTGGCAATATCCTTCGGAGTCCGCAGGAGCTTCAGAGATGCCAACCGGTCAGTTGCGTTAAAGGTGCCTGCCTTGCAGGGGAGTAACTCATTTACTCCAAGGGAGATTCTTCAGTCATCCAGCGTAGTGTAGATCGTCGAAGTACTTGGTTTCTGGTAACAGAGTTTAGTCCAGGTGTAATCTAAAGTCCTGTAGTCAGGGTTCCTACTTTATACCGAAGGAAGGGGGGGGACAAACTCTGGGGACCCACCTATGGGAGGGTCAGGAAAGAGGGGTGGCTACACCCATTTCCTTTGTCCAGTTTCGCGCCAGAGCAGGGGCTGGTAGCCCCTGCAACCGGTTTGAGCTGGACTATGCACAGGGACACCAAATGTGCCCCCAGTGCAGACTTCAAAGCACTCTTGGAGTGCACCCACCCAGCCCCAATACACTAAAGCCTGTCTGGGAGGTGGTCACACCTCCCTGTGACAGGAAACCTATTGTCCAAGCCTCCCCTGCCGGAGTTTCGTCCAGCAGCAGGAGGGCAGACTCGTGTCTGTGGCTGCAGCATCCATTTTGTGATGCCAGGGCTCTGTTAAGCTGGTACCGGGTGTACCGGTGGTGCCATGTTGCTCCCTCTAGAAGGGAGGAATCATACCTCCCACCCCAGTACTGGGGTGGAGGTATGATTCCAAGGTGTTTGACACCAAACACGACATGTTTCCATGCAGCCATTTCAAAGTTAGCATTTACCGCGAGGTTATAATGCACTTAAGAGTATATGGTCTGGCTGCATCACAAACAACCCCGGAATGAAGATTCCGAAAACTGCAGAGGGGCTCTGCTCATGCATGAGCACCCTCTCACATGAAACCCAGCACCCTGCCTTCAGGATTGTTAAGGCCTGCCATAGGGGTGACTGATAGGTTTACATGTGCAGTGATATGGAGAGATATAGGGAACCTATATCTCAGTAAGAGGTGCATACACCACCTTACACAGGCTGCTGTAGCAGACCTGTGGTGTCATTTTAAAGGCTTCCCAGGAGTGGCACAATATATGCTGCAGCCCCTGGTAGGCCTCTGGGGTACCTATGCCCTGGGTATATAGTATACCATATACTAGGGACTTATAAGGGTACCCCAGAATCCAATCTGGAGTGTACCTAAAGTACATGTAATCAATTTAGAGTAGAAAGCAGATAGACTGGGGTCCTGATTAGCAGGATTCCAGTCAGACTAAGTCGAAAACAGTGAAACATCAGCAAAAAGTGGGGCTAACTATAAGAAGCAGATCCTAGTCTCCTACACTAGGCACACACTGGCTAATAAGCTCAAGCTAGAGGTGGCAGGCGAGGAATGGAAAATGGCATCCCTAGATGTGGAACAGTCCAATGGAACTACTGCTGCTTTAAACTGGTAGAGTTCAGTCTGCTTCACTATATGTGACTTCATAAGAAGATCCCTTCGATGCATGTGTAGTATTTCAGGTGAACGCGCCCAGGCTTAACCTTTTCTCATATGTGTTTACACATTCAGTCTTAGTGACTGGAGGTCGCCATGGATACTCTTTGTACCCCAGGTTTGCTTATGGGTTGCTGTTTATGATAAAGGACAAAGAAATGTATACGTTTCTAGTTCCGACAGTTTTCTTGTCAAAAGGCATATTGCATTTCAGGAAATGCAGTGGTAATCCGGCAAAGCCCTGCAAGTGAGAAACTGTTGTCAGGACACACAGTGGCATACCGTGGGTTCCCTTGGCACTAATGCAAGCAAGTGGAATGGGCTCCCATCTCCTGATTTGGTAATAAAAACCAGATAGGTGTAGTTGGTGCTCCCTAACCTCCTACACACATTAGCCCCAGTGTTAATGCACCTAATGCATTGCTGATAGTTGCACCCTTGTAGTGTGTATGTACAGGCTCCTTTCCCTTTGCGCTCCGGGTGTAAATGCAGGCTGCATTCGTACAATCTGTGTGTACGTTTTGGTTTCCTTCCCTATACAATCTCTGTATGTGAGGCTATTGTACCCATAAAGACGACGTGTTTTTGAACACTACTTTCATATAGCCTTTGTGTATGTGCAGGCTGCTTTCCCTATTTAGTCTGTGCACATGTGCAGGTCACTGCTTCACCATGCAGTCTGTGCCTCTGAGCATCTTGCTTTAATGTAGACTGTGAGTGCAGACTACTTTTGCCAACACAGTCCGAGTGTCTGTGCAAACTGCCTCATACGGTATCAGTCAGTGTGTGTGCAGACTATTTGCCAAGTGTCGTCTCTGTGTATGTGCTTTAACTGTACTCTCTGTGTGCATGCACAGGCTGGTTTCCATGAACAATCTCAACCTTGGACAATCTGCCAACATACAGTATCCGAGCAGGCCTAGTGGCATTTCCTGCTTTCACTTACCAGGGCAGCTTTTTAATTCTACGTCAGGACTGGAGGTGAGGATTATGCATGTCTTTCTTCACTTTTATTGAACAGCAGTTCTTACCAGGGACATTTCTTTAAATCCAAACAACTACATCCTCCAAAGAACACAGGGAAATAATCAAGAAACAAAGGAAAAAAAAAACATGTGATCAACAGATCACCAATGCGGCTGCCCGCGGCCCCCGCCGGGGGCCACCCTAAAAGGGCGGCCCTCTAGTGCCATTTGGGCACTTCTCCACCCCCCTCCTAATGTCGGGACTCAGGGAGGAGTCCCCCTACCTGGGCGCACTAGGCGCGTCACTTCCGGCGCGCCGTGGAGGTGGGGAGGGTATTTAGGCCTCCCCCTCCATTTTGGGTCCTCTTAGGCGCCGACACGCTCCTGACTTTACAATTGAGGAGCCGGGTTCAAGTCCCGTCTTCGGCTCAATGTGCTGCGACTCGGAGCAAATCCTGTAATTGCCCTGTGCTTGCAAATAAGGTAATCTGGTGTATGTAAAGCGCTCGTATGCTTTCAGCAGGCTTGGCTGCACGGCAGGGAGGGGGAGGACCTACCCGGGTCTACTGGTTGTGCTCCCCTTCTCCCACGTGAGCGGCGGCCGCCACGCCGGGCCCCCCCCATTTTAGCTTGGCACTTGGGGGGAGGGGGGAGAACGGGGTGAGGGGCTTGGACGCTCCGGGTCGGTTGTTGTTAGAAATGGGGGTCTCTAGTTGGCAAGGGCTTGCACCTCTGTCCAAGTAGGGACCCTTCTTCCTAGTCAGGGTAAGGGTGTTGCACTCGTGAAGTAACCCCTGCTCACCCTCGTGGTAGCTTGGCACGAGCAGTCAGGCTTAATTCAGAGGCAGTGTGTAAAGCATTTGCACATAACCAACAGTAATACAGTGTAAGCACTACAAAAGGACACCACACCAGTTTAGAAAAATAACCAATATTTTTATATACTCAAAGACAAGACCAATTACGACAAAAATCCACAATACTATACTTTAAAAATGAATGCTTGATAAGGTAACTTCTTCTTTGCAGGAATAACACAAAAGCAAAGTTCGTACGAGTCGGTAGCCCCGTCCGGGTCTACCGCGATGCTGAAATACACAGAGTCTAACAGTTCCAGCCGACTGCGTCGCTACGGGCCAGTAGAGTTGTGAACAGACTCAGTCACAGTACCTTTTCTCGTTGTGGCGGGCACGGAGGGTGCGAGCCGGTCGGTGTTCGTCGCGGTTGCGGTGCAAAGCGGAGCGGTGCAAGGTGCGGTGTCCCTCGATGCGGTGCAGGCAGCGGCTCGATGAGCGTCGTGCAGACGGAGTCGGTGAGTCCAAGGCGTGCGGTGCAGGGCGAGACGGTGTACGATGCGGTGCTGACAGGTTACGATGCAGGCGACCAAGCCGGAGTGCGGGAGCTGGCGTCGGACAGCGGTGCGAGTCGGAGCGGTGCGTCGCAAACGTGCGAGCGGTGCCCCAAATGCGATGCAGTCACGACTGTTGAGCCAGTTGCAGCAACCGCGTCGGTCGGGTCCGGCTGGTTCATTGAAGCGATGCGATGCGAACTGCGGTGCCCACAGGTCACGGTGCAAGCAGCGGCTCGGTGTTGACGGCGTCGGACGTCGCCTACGGTGAGACCAGGGTTGCGATGCGAAGCGGGGCGATGCGGTCTGCGGTGCAAACAGGTCACCGGCCAGGGATGGATTCGGTTGACGGAGTCGGTTGCGGTCCTTCCTCTGTGGCAACTGAAACAGCGTTCCAGAAGCGGTACCCAGAGGCTTGTGAAGTCTTTGCAGTCCCTGAGACTTCTTAACAGGAGGCCAGCTCGGTTTCAGGCCCTTGGAGATACTCAGCACAAGTTTGTAGAAAGTTCAGTCCAGTCCTTTCACTGCCCAAGACAGAAGCAGCAACTGCAGGCCAACCCAACAAAGCAGTCACTCAGCAAAGGGGCAGTACTCCTCCTAGCAGCTCTCCAGCTCTTCTTCTTGACAGGTTCCTTGATTCTAGCGATATCTAAATTCATGGGGTCAGGGCCCCAATATTTATATCCCAAATTCCTTTGTTCTCTGGAGGCAGAGAAGCCTTTGCCTAGTCCAAACCAGTTCTGGAGCACTCTGTTGACAAGACTCCTTCTTTCCTTTCACAGTGCAGGGCAGAAACATCAGACGCCCCACAGGAGGTGGAGCCAGCATTGTGGAGGGAAAGCACAGCCCTGGAGCACTTTGTTGACATGATTCCTTCTCTTCTTTCACAGTGCAGGGCAGAGACATCAGACGCACCACAGGGGGTGGAACCAGCACTGTGGGGGGCCGGCACAGTCCTATTCAGGTCCCAGGTGCAACTCCTCCCTCCCATCTAGATGCAGATCTCTCTATTCACCACTGGGCGGACTCATTCTGTCTCCTGGAATCCCCCAGCCCTGTCACTCAAACTCCAGACAAGGAATACACAACCTAGCAGAGGCAGGCCTGGATAGTTAGACAAGAAAATACCTACTTTCTAAAAGTGGTATTTTCAAACACAGAATGTTAAAACCAACTTCACTAAAAGATGTATTTTATCATTCTGAGTTCAGGCATACTAAACTCAAATTTCTACCATGTTCCCGGAGTCAGTTAGGATTATAAGATATAATAATCAAAACTGCCCATTCTGGCCTATGGGGGACAGGTAGCCTTTCAATAGTGAAAAACGAAATAGGCTGTAATTCACTACCAGGGCATGCCACGCACACCAGGGCATGCCCTACCTTTACCTACAATGCACCCTGCCCACAGGGGTACCTTGGGCCTACCATAGGGGTGACTAATATGTACAAAAGGGAAGGTTTAGGGACTGGCAAGTGGGTGCACTTGCCAAGTCGTCATGGCAGTCACAGACTGCACACAGGCTCTGCGGTGGCAGGCCTGAGACACATTTTGCAGGCTGCTTTGGTGGGTGGCACAACCAGTGCTGCAAGCCCACCAGCAGCATTTGATTTACAGGCCCTGGCACACTCAGTGCACGTTACTAGGGACTGACACATAAATCAAATAGCCAAACATGGAAATACCAATCCATAACACATTTCTTACAGGAGCACTTGCACTTTACCACTGATCAGCAGTGCGTAAAGTGCGCAGAAACACTAAACCAGCACAAAACAGAGTCAAAACCGGGAGGTCAGAAAGCAAAAACTCAGGGAAAACACGCCAAAAGATGCCAAGTCTAACAGTTGTGATGAAATGTCATCTCCTGGTTTTCACGTGCAGGCGAAAGGTTAAGTGGCTTCAATATTTTGCTGCGATCTAATCAACACGCAAATACAAATATTAAAACTTGACAAATCCTGCGTCTTGTTGACCCTGGAAGCATGCCCTGACCTTGCACTGCAGCGGAAAAGGCATGAAGCGTTAGATCTGGGCTTACACTTCCCAGCCACGCAGGTGAGAGGCCAATGCTTTCAAAACAGGCGTTGACCTCTCATTTGTCATTGGGCTTTAAGCCGATTACGGAGTAAAGTGACGTTACTCAGTTCTTGGTAACTGCTTCGTGTTTCTCAGGAAAAGTCACAAGAGGTCACAAGACGTAGTGACTGGAATGCAAAACCAGAGCAGAGCCCCGGGGCTAGGCATGACTGCAGCGGTTATGCAACAAATTTCTTGAGAAATTCAAGACTGACAATCTCCTGAGGGGAACTTGTGCAAGGTTTTCTGTCTATTGCGGCAGCACCAATATAACTGCGTCCCGTACTGTGCTGTCGTTTTTGCTTGGCTGGTAGCCAATATATAATCTAGGGTGTAAAACCCTACTCCAGGGGTGTTTGGTAACTGGCTTGCATAACCGGCGGCTGTTCATGGAGTAGGGCAAGCAAGGGCAGTAGGCAGCCCAGCGGGTGCGACTGCGAGGTACCGCGACTGGGGGTCGGCCGCAGCTGCCATGCTGAGAGTCAGGCGTGGCTTTTCCCGAGTGGTGTGTCCCCCCCACCCCCCGGCACTCAGTGAGGTGCGCGAGGGGTCGGCGTGCTTCCTGGCACCCCGGAGTTTTTTGCTGGGTTTCCAGCGCTGCCCAGCGCGTTAGTAGCGCAGATTGTAGATAGTGCTTTCCTAGCGCTGATTGTATACAGCTCTTCCTTGCGCTGCCTGAGTTCCAGCGTACTCCCGGATGGTAGAGGAAGGGGCGGCCCCGTTTGTCGATTGTTCTGTTACGTAGAGTGGTCTGTGGGGTGTGGAGTGTGCCGGAGGCCCAGCGGGGCACCCATACTTGAAGAATGGGGTGAAGCAGGGGCGTGGCTATCCCTGGTGCAGCCGGTGCAGTGCATGGGGCAAGCCTGGTTTTTCCGAGCCTGGGGGTGGCTTCCCTGAAAATAAGGTAAAGCTGGTACTCCGATATTCACCATCACCACTCAAACATTCTCTGTCTATCAAACCGCACGGAGAACAATCCCCATCCCAACAGTTCACTAAGATCGCCTGCGGCCACCTCTCTTTACTGCTGTTCACCCCTTTTCCTCTTTTCTCGCCCCAGCTCCTTGCCCGCCCAGGTTTCAGGCCAGGCAGGGCGGCAGTTAGGACTGCGCGGTTGAGTGCGGCTACGGCTCTGAACACTCTCCTGTCCGGAGGCGCGGGGCACAAGAGCGAGGATTGGTGTGGGTCGTGGGACACCTCTGGGGTGCCCTGTCAACTTGTGTGGTGTGGTTTTGTGTTCGAGGGTTGGTGAATTAACCAGCTATCGTGAACGTGGGCTTTGCTGGGTTTTGGCAGCTTCGTATCTGCCCGGCGGCTTTAGGCGCAGACCGAGGAGAGTTCATGTTGGCACCAGGGAGCTGCGCGGCCATTTTTCTTTCGGAGTTGGCATTCTTAGTGAGCAAAACTTATCCTGACTGACAATGGTTTGATTGGAAGCACAGTCCATCAAGCTGGCTGCCCCGTAGAGGCTGATGGTGTGCCATCATCAAGAATGGAACCTCCATGTTTTGTGCCTGGCCTGTTTGACTGTGGGTGGCGAGGGAGAGGATGCAGCTTGGGGGGCTCGGCAGCCGCCTGGGGAGCCAGTCCCGGCTGGACATCCGGTGTTGCTTGCGAGCCAGAGCCCCCCCCCCCCGAGCTGAAGAAGAATAGCCGTGTTCCGGCGAATGTGGTGGAGAGAACGGCGCCATGAGTCTGGAGCTCTCAGGAGGTGTGTGAGCGGCCCGCGGTTCGAGCGGTCATGTGGGGTGGGGACCAGGCTCGAGTCCCGACACCGGTTAGCCTCTTTTACCCTGGGCATACAAATGCAGGTTCCTTTCACCCTGGGTCAGGCTGGCCTTGGGCCCTGTTGAGGCATGTTTTGGTTCGTTGCAGCACAGGCCGTGTTGCAGCGTTCGGGCGCGGCAGATTATCCTCGCTGGCTTCGCTGACTGGAGTGGGGGGTTCTGCCTGGCTTGGGTGCAAATCCTGGCCAACCAGAAACTCCATATACAATATTGGTAGAGAATGCCCAGGAGTGGTTTGCGGTCCTGTTGCAACTGCCCCATAGGCGAATGTCTTAGGCCACATGGCTTGTGGAAGGCTCCTGTGGGGGGGCCTGGCTGTAGGGCTAGTGGCAAGTATGTCTTGCGCTGTCATCGCACTGTTAAGCCTAGTCACGAGCGGATTGTATCAGGGGAGCTGGCCGTGGGTCAGGGAGCGCAGATGCATCAGATGCACTGAGCAGCTTGCAGCCAGATGCGGTACGGTTGGTATCCGATGCAAGGGGCATATGTTAGACTAGAGTTGCACCCGGATGTATCCCGGATGACTGGCCCTTGACCATTATTTGTTCCCGCTCAATCAGAGTCGTGTAACGGACGGTACCCTTCCCTAGATGCACGGCGCCGAACTGCCCTAGGGGTCCCTCCTAGGACTCAGCTGGCTATCTTACTCAGGATTGGTTGGCAATCAGTTGGCATCTTCGTATCCGACTCACATTTGCATCTGGCCTTTGAGACCGTGTGTCGGGGGAAGGGTCTTTCAAACGGTGCCTTTCATTTTATTTATGTACGTTGGCTTTAAAAGAGGTGCCTTTAACTTTGCAGTACTTCAAAAGCCCAGTTAAATGCCACTTGATTTTCTGTCTCCGTGCTTTAATAAGGGCGTTCACACAGTGATGAAGGGACATTGTAGCTGCCTGCAATCTAAGTGCTTGATCAGGTGAGGCTTTCCCGTCCAATTGGTCTACAGATTTCCACTCTAGGAACACGAACTCTTTGTGCTACCTTAACAGCAGTTCGGTGGACAAAGGCTTCCGTTTGGAAGAGAGCTCAGTGGGTTAAGGCGTGCACCGCAAGGATCTGTGGGTAACAAAGGTTTGCTTCCAAGGTTTGTAAAGTAGATGAGATGGGCCAGGTTCTGCTGCAAAGCACCGTGCATAAACTATAGGGGACACATTTGAACACTAGCACATGTCCTAATGTGTCCTTGCATTTGGCATAGAGTTCGAGGTGTATTCCTCAGGTCAAAGATCCTTTCCTAACAAGACAGTTCAATGGGGGTATGTGCCTGCTGCAAACACCATCTGTAGTGTTCAGTGCATAAGGAGCTAGCTCATTCTTTCACTCAGTGAATGTGATAAAAATTAGTACCAGTAGGTTGCATTGCAATTACCAGCCTTGTAATTTTATTTGAATTGGAAAATGAAGGGCTATGCTAGCTATGGGCAATCAGCAGCGGAGCGCTTCATGCAGGTGGTGCCCTCCTGTTCCCACTGTCTTGCCTGCTCCCTGGTATACTAGCAGGAGCTTGGGAGGGCAAGACTCCCCCTAGGATGGGTGACTGGCTTAATTCGATGGACAAATCCAAAAGGTTTCACAGTACTAACGTGTGAAATTT
Organism: Calotriton arnoldi; assembly: GCA_963921515.1. Taxonomy (NCBI): domain Eukaryota; kingdom Metazoa; phylum Chordata; class Amphibia; order Caudata; family Salamandridae; genus Calotriton; species Calotriton arnoldi. The sequence goes on along the minus strand of CAWUFW010023693.1, from coordinate 13,881 downwards.
TCAGCTGCCAGTGCATAGTTTTATTCATATGCACAGGATTATTAATTTAAATATTAGATGTATTGACTAGCACGACCAGCGGACGTTCACGCACCAAGGCATTTGGCAGCGGTGAGGTTGCTATGCTGTACGGATATAAAGGTTAAATACGACTGCCAGGTCCCGCTGGTGTCAGCCAACTGGCCACTTACGGATTTGAAGGTGTTTTCAAAGGTCACAGGCGGGGTCATGGTAAAGAATACCTGGACCGATTCAGCTTTTGGGTCTGGGGGTGGCTTGACCTCATGGTCTTAGGACCTAACCCCGTGGTGTTCAATCAACCGTTCTTCCTTCCGTGGCGGTTAAAATGAACATCAGTAAGCGGGGTAAGAAATATCTCTGATCCAACGGCAACATGCCTACGGGAACACTTGCACTTCAAAATACACAAGCTTCATGCTCCGACAAGCGCTATACACAGATAACTGGGACAGGAAGTAAGGCGGACCGGACAACTCTTACTTCTACCTGCATTGGCACATCTTGTCTGGAGTGATTGTCAAAGGCATTGCACTTCAGAAAGGCAATGTCAACACCATCCACACCAAGCCAATTGTTTACGGTCATCCTGGGCCGCATATACACAGCTCGGTATTGTTGTGAATTACTAAATTCAACTGAACAGGAGGCGTGACCGTGGTTTACACTAGCAGAAGTTTGGGAGTGCAAGACGCCACCTAGGGGGGTGTATGGCTGAATTTGATGGACTAGTCCAAAATGTTTCACAGCAAATGCACGTGGGAGTGTCAATTACCTGTGCATAGTTCATTCAGACACACAGTATCATATTAATTTAAATAATCGCTGCAAGTGCAAGCGTGAGATTCCCTCCATGTCAACAACTGCTCACATTGTCAGCAATAAAACTGCCTGGGAAGTCTGGGTGCAGTCACCACAGTTTAAACTGAACAGGCAACAGTCTGGCAGGAAAGGAGGGATGTTTAATTGATCGCCCACTTAGCAGTATGGCTGGTGCGCAGGAGGATGGAGGGTAATTCAAGGGACACAGGTGGGGTGACGGCAACGCAAACTGTCAGCTTATGCTGGGTAGGAGGTTCCGTATCACCAACCAGTAGGGTGCCAAGCGGCAAAACCAGTAAATATGTTTAAGATATGTGTGTCTCTGGCCTTACGGCGGTTTTGAGCCATTCTTCATTTAGAGGTACGGCCTGGTGAAAATTGTGTGCTTCTTAAGGTTCTCATGACCAATGTGGTTATGGTATCTTTTCAAGGGGAAGAGATATAAGTTAGGCACTTAATCGCTTACAACTCAGCACATTCAGGCGGGCGTTGTTTGATGCAAGTTGCAACCGTGAGATTCCCTCATTACGTCAGCAGCTGGGCACATGGCCAGCAGTACGCAGCCTGGGAGTCCGGGGGCGAATAACGCAGATTAAACTGTAAAAGCAAAATTACTGTCCGAAAGGAGGGATAAATGGCAAGTACACGAAGACTCCTTGCTCAATGTCACATATTCCATGGCGGGATAATCACCAATTGACACTGGGAACCTTAGAATCTAATAAGTATCATTGGTAATATACACACAACTCCCCGGTCATGGGGGGTATGTATGCCCCACCCGGAATTTTAAGGTGACTAGAAGGTAAGCTGAATGTGGAGTTGAATTTGTGGAGGGCAATCATTCCCAGGATAACAGAGTGAACTAGGTCTCCAGTTGGATTGAGCTCCAGGGGTCACGGAGCGAGCTTTAGTTAAGCAAGCCTGGCAGATGGAGGAAGTTGGCACTCCAAACAGGGTGGTGCGACTGCAGTGGGGTGCGCAATACGAGCATTCCTGGTCACCATGGTTTAACAATCAAATAGGTCCAGTGCAAAGGTCTGGTCAACTGCAACGGAGTATGTGCCTGCTCTGGGGGCAGGTTTCGGGTTGCTTAAGTTATGCACAGTATTCCTAGCCCTGATAGCCTCAGTAGATAGGCTGGTTGTGGAAGCGGTCATCTAACAAGGGTGCTGCTGTCCCATAATATAGCCATGATAAGAGTAGAGCTCCCTCCTGGGAGGCCATCAAATTCCTACAGATAATGTGAGGAAGTTGTACCTCCCGGAGAAGGATAAATAGCTCCATGCGGTTTCCCAGACGCAGTTTACCTGGATGAGGTTCCCCGGAATGAGATGGAGCAGCTCCGAACAGATCGGAGCAGAGACTGGCTGGGGGGGGAAGGTTTCCCTAACATCTGGGTGATCCACTTAGGAGGAACCGACCTCGCTGCCATGGGGCAATGTGAACTATGGTTGTCTGAAATCGTCCCGCGCAGAGTTGGCACGGGCCAAGTCATGTGAGGCAGTGGAACATTCCCGCAGGAGGGTGAATAGTTCAATGCACAAGTTCACAGACCAAAGGGTCTTTGTTTCATCAGACACAAGCTGATCCACTTAAGAGGCACCGACCTCACTGCCATGGGTAGGGGGGCATTGTGGCAAGCATGAAGGCTGACTTAGGTGAGATCAGCAAATACATGGGTCAATGTTAGCTCTGGTGGTCTGAGATTATCCCCCGCAGAGTGTGGCACGGGGCTAAGTCAGAGGAGGCAGTGGAACATTCCCCGGGATGAGATGGAGCAGCCTCCTGAACAGGTTGGAGCAAGGACTGGCTGGGAGGGGAAGTTTCCCCAACATCTTGATAATCCATTTAGGAGGCAACGACCTCACTGCCATGGGCAGGGGTGCACTTTTACAAGCAATGAAGACTGGCATGGTGGAGGTCAGAAAGTACATGGGGCAATGTGAGCTTTTTTGGTCTGAAATAGTGCCGCGCATGGTTTGGCATGGGGCCAAGTCAAGTGAGGCGGTGGAACATTCACGCAAAAGGGTGAATAGTGCAATGCGCAAGTTCACAGACCAAATGGGCTTTGGTTTTATCAGACATGAGCTGATCCAAATGAAGGTGAAGGGCTATTTTGATACGGATGGGGTTCACTTGTCACAGGTGGGAATGGATCTGTTCCTCTTGGACATAAAGGAGGCCCTGGAAATAGCAGGTTGCAGGTGAGAAATTAGCTGTTTTGGTGGGGGGCTCTTTAGGCGACGGGGGCCGCCTCCTGAGCTTTGGCGGAGTTACAGGGCGATCTGGAAGCATATGGGTACAGAAGGGTACCTCTGCAAGAGCACAATAGGGGTACCAGAGCCAAATCCCAGGAGCCTCATGGGAGGGTCCTGGAACAATTACGTCGGCGCCCCGTTAGTCCTTCGGGCGGTTGAGGGCCTGAACAACCGGGGGCTTGCCTTGCTACGCTCCGCCCTGAAAGGGGCATGAGTAATAATGGACCAATGTGTCACGTGATCCAGTAAGGGGATCACCCCCATAAGGGTAGCGCTGATTGGGTTCTCCACAGTGCTTGGCTCATCAGGCGGGCAGGGCAGCATAGATTGGTTACAGCTGCCTGCCCTTGGATCGCCCGTAAGATAACCCACCATATTGCATACTTTTGTATGGAATAAACCTGCAGCAATATTTTTCCCAAACAAAAGTTGTGTTGTGTATTTATTTATGCATGCATACTGTGTTGTGGTGGGTGGAGTGTGTTGCCAATAATAGGACTATGCGGCTGCCCGCGGCCCCGCGGGGGGCTACCCTAAAAGGGCGACCCTTTAGTGCCATGTGGGCACTTCCCCACCCCCCTCCTAATGCGGGACTCAGGGAGGAGTCCCCCTACCTGGGCGCACTAGGCGCGTCACTTCGGCGCGCCTTGGAGGTGGGGAGGGTATTTAGGCCTCCCCCCTCCATCTTGGGTCCTCTTTGGCGCCTGACACGCCGTCTCCCACCCTACCGCTTACCCGGCGTGGGGCTGGCAGGCGAAGTATAGAGGACGTTGTAATGTTTTCTTTGTCGTTGCAGGCGGAGTTACAGGACGATCTGGAAGCATATGGGTACAGAAGGGTACCTCTGCAAGAGCACAATAGGGGTGCCAGAGCCAAATCCCAGGAGCCTCATGGGAGGGTCCTGAAACAATTACGTCGGCGCCCCGTTAGTCCTTCGGGCGGTTGTGGGCCTGAACAACCGGGGGCTTGCCTTGCTACGCTCCACCCTGAAAGGGGCGTGAGTAATAATGGACCAATGTGTCACGTGATCCAGTAAGGGGATCACCCCATAAGTGTAGCACTGATTGGGTTCTCCACAATGCTTGGCTCATCAGGCGGGCAGGGCAGCATAGATTGGTTACAGCTGCCTGCCCTTGGATCGCCCGTAAGATAACCCACCATATTGCATACTTTTGTATGGAATAAACCTGCAGCAATATTTTTCCCTAACAAAAGTTGTGTTGTGTATTTATTTATGCATGCATACTGTGTTGTGGTGGGTGGGGTGTGTTGCCAATAATGGGACTATGCGGCTGCCCGTGGCCCCCACAGGGGGCCACCCTAAAAGGGCGGCCCTTTAGTGCCATTTGTGCACTTCCCCACCCCCCTCCTAATGTCAGGACCCAGGGAGGAGTCCCCATACCTGGGCGCACTAGGCGCGTCACTTCCGGCGTGCCTTGGAGGTGGGGAGGGTATTTAGGCCTCCCCCCTCCATCTTGCTGCTAATGCGGTGAGTCCGTGATCCCCCCCACCCCCTTCTAACCCTCACTCCTCTGCACCGCCCGGCCATAGCTTGGGCTGGTGTCTGCCAGGGGGGGGGGGGGGTTATGCAGCTCCCCAGGTCCAGAGTCAGGCTCCCTCGGAGCAGACGACGGCGGTGCGGTCAGGGAGGCACCTGGGGGGCGAGTGGCCCTGGGTGAGGCGTCCGGGCATCTCCCACCCCCCCGTCTCGCCACGGCCCGTGACGCCGATTAGGATCCGTTGGTGATCCTCCAGGAGCGGCGGGTACCCCAGGAGCAGCAAACACGGTGAGTGCGAACACCCCCCCTCCCCCAGCAGGCACTAACGGGTGTTGAGTGCCCGGCAGCAGCCGCAGGTGATGGTCTGCCACAGGGGCTTAGCACAGCTCCCGGGGGTACGGGCCCAGCGCCTGGCACGCCGCAGCCTGGTCCCAACCTGGGTTGCCCAGCGGGGATCCCTGGTAGGCCCGGGGTGTTAGGAAAGAGGCTCCCAGGCGCGTGCACCACAGTAGTGCCACGCACTCCGAGCCAATCCTAGTACGAGGCAGGCCCCCACCCGGCATTAACTGGTGGCGGCTGGAGCACTCTTCGCTGTGCCCGGTCCCTCCTTCGCGGGACCTGGACTCCAAATCGGGGTCGGGTGGAGGAGGCCAGTAGCTGCTGCTACTCCCGGCCGCCCGGGTAAGCACCAGGATGCTTCCAAGCGGGCCAGCGCATGCAGGAACTGGCAGCGAGCCCAAGAATCGTGGCGGCAGGGGCAGGGGGGCCGCGCGGGGTTCTCCGACACTGCGGTTCCCACCGGTGGGGCGTTCCCTGGCCAAGGGGGGGAAGGTTCCGGCAGAGGAGGAGGAAGAAGCGGTACACCCGTGCACCCGCCTCCATCGCGGCTGAGGGATTCGGGCAAAGCGGGGGGAGGGCGGCAAGCGCGTGGCCCCCCCCTTCCCCGTGCAATGGTCGCCGGCGTCGTGGCTTCTGGCCCCAGGGTAGCCAGGTCCCCTGGAGCAGGGGGCAAGTTTGGCAAGTGGGGGGAGCAGCGTTGGGAACGGGCTCCATCCTCCGCACCCGGCTGGTGGATTCGGGCGAGCGGGGGGAGGGCGGTGAGCGCGTGGCTCCCCGTCTGACAAAAGCTTAACTTTGTCGCAGCCCCTCTTCAGTCCTCTGTTACTAATTATGAAATATGCCTGGAGGCCGCCATCGGAGTGGAGGCCGCCATCGGAGTTGGGGAACTGGGGAATACAGTTCGAAGGCGGCCTCAGTTACTGTGTTCTCGTGGTTTATTCACTGCATGTGATAACGATTTGTTAACCACAAGGTGGCGCTCGCGCTCTTGACTAAAAATACAAGTGCATTTTCGCCCAGGCTCATGGTTTGATGTTTGTTGCTCCCGAAGGAAATTGAAATACAGTCTGTTAGGACAAGAAGTACAGGTTACCTGGGCTAACCGTTCAACTCGTTTCACGGCGGAGCTAAGGTTGAGCCACGGGCCGCGTGGGCCAGAGGTCTTTCCTCGTAATATTGGGGTTAGCCTGACTTTAAATCCCCCTGTTTGTTACACATGGTTCTAATGCTGGGGGTGTCTCCAAGCCCTGTACTCTGAGGCACATGGGCTGTGTATGTGGCCTTCTACAGGGACATGGATTTGACCTCCATGGAAAATAGGTGCCATCTTTGTTTTAGGATATCCAGCGGTGCTCTTCACTGGATTATATCCAGCTGTGCCCCTCACTGCATTATGCCCAGCTGTGCTCCTCACTGGGGTGAACAGTTTAGACGTGATCGGAGGTGACGTAATGGTCACATCCGATCACACGGCAGGCGGCCGGTGATGGGAGGGGACTGGTAGTCGGCCTTGCTGTCGGCTGGGATAGCCCTGTGTCCTGGCGGAATGCCCATGGGCCATGATAGGGGTACTGGGGTTGGCTCCCTTCCTACCCCCCCCTGCTTTTGGACTGGCCCTGCCCTCCATGGGGGGGTGGTCTTCCACAGGCCTGTGCGGCCCAGCGCTGCCCACGGCTGGCTCCCCCTGCCCACATGGCAAATGCTGGTCCTCAAGGGCAGGGCGGACACGTTGCAGCGAGAGGGTTCGGGCCCACAGTGTCAGGGGTTTGGGCTGCGCTCCGCACCCTCAGCCGAACCTGTATTGTGGGGGCTGCTGACGGCCCGGCTCACGCTTTAGGGGCCCAGGGAAACCCTGTTTTCGGCGGTTCACTGCGCCAACAATTTTGCAATACTGGGGCCAAATCTAGGCCGAACGGGAGCTTCAAAAGACACCCGACCGCGCGGCCGTAGTTAAATGGAGCGCACCAGGATCATGTTGGCCTGCGCATTGTCGTGGTTTCGTCATGGTCCCTTGATTATCGCTGTGGCTCTCCCGCGTTTGTATTGCATGGGACCCTAAGCTGGGAGGCAGCATCAGGCGACTGTGAGTTCTCGAGGAGGGCCCCCCCTCCCTTCAGTGCACCACAGGTTGGGGCAGTGGTCAAGCGTGGCATAAGGTGTGCATTAGCTTCAAACTGGAAGAGGAGTTGCCAGCACAAGGTTTCAGCAGGGGATGAGGAAAAAGGTTGTTCGTCTCTACCATCGGTTAGGCTAAAATTGCGAATGCTCTTCCTGCGGGGTACAAATATCCAGGAAGTCTTTTGTCCGGCTGGGGACATAGTACATCACTTTGGCGTGGCACACACGCCCCCCCTTGGCTGTGCGTGTTTACTTAGGAGATTCTTTATGCCTCGCTGTCTTTGGCTTTCTCATTTGTGGTGATACCACGTCCGCCTATGCACCCCTTTTAGCTGCTAGGTTAACCCACGGGCCACACGCGGTGGTGCTGTTCCTATGGAGGCTGGATGCCGGGTTCGAATCTCAACCTGTCCTGTTTGGCGCCGGGGTGGCGCTGCAGGTGTCATGCGCCTCCAGCAGATTGCTTCTGGGGGCACAGGTTTTGCTTTGTTAGGTGTTTTTTAGGGGGGCACCAACTGCACTCTTGCAGCGACTTTGCCAGCATTCCAGGACATGCCAGTTGCTCCGGATACTGTAATTAAATGCTCCTTGTAGGGCGCTGCTCCTTTGTTTAGAAATGCGCTGCAAGTGGGTTTCCCGCCCAGGTCATTCTTTGGCCCCTCTCTATACCTGAACGGTTTACACAAAGTGCCTGTCAAGCTAAACAACTTCACTGCCGGGACGCGAGTTGCATAGGGGCAGCATCAGCCATGCTGCCTAACCCGGTCAGCAAGCTGTGTGTCTGGCAAACCACAGCCTACGTTTTATAGGGGGCACTCAAGTTTCATGGAGGGGGCAGTGTGATCAAGGATGGGCCATTATGTTGGGGCCTTTGCGAGCAACTGCGCTGTTCGCGGTGGTTTGTCGTGCTGTTCTTTGGAGTCGGGATGCCCGGTTTGAACCTCGATCTGTCCTGGTGGCATGCGCCCCCAGCATCATTTTCTGGGGGCTCATGGTTGCTTTGTTAGGCGTGTGCGGTCCATGGCACAATACTGCTAATACTACAAAGCATTCTTACCCGAACTCGACTTCATGTCTCGGCGGCCCTTGTTGTTAGGCAAGAACTTTCTCGCCATGCTAGTGTTATCTGCTCTTACTTCACCAAGGCAATATTTGGGGGCCTGAGGTCAACGAGGAAGACGGATGCGGGTAACAGTTTTATACCCTTTCGGTCAAGGCAACTACCTTCAGTGTGCGCCGCACAAGGTGATACAATTGGGTAGCGTTTCCGCCTTCCGCATCAGGCGGCGGGTGCTAATGAGCACATTGTGTGGTTTCCCTCGTTCTGTTTCATTTGGGCCGGTGGCTGACAGTGCATACCACTGCTATTCTGAAGGGGTGTGTGGCGATGCTATGCTATGCTATGTTCTATATGTTTTGGGTATCCCTGGGTTTCAGCACATGGGCTGCAATTCACTGGTCATGGGGCAGGCCCCCAATTAAAGAAAGGGTAGGTGAGGTACTTTTGTTCGCACCATCCCAGGAGCTTCACGAAAGGTGTGCCGTCTTTCAACGTCTGGGAAGATGTGGTTGGAGCACAAATGCCGACAATTACCAGTACAGTTGGCATTTTTATTTCAGAAAGGGCAGGTATAGTTGCTCATGTTTTACTCCCTGTACTCCCTGTCCTCATATCCAGATACATTGGATAACCTTTTGGCACGCTGGGATACCTTAGCAAGTGGTTATGGGATACATATGCTGGGTGAGGGACGCCAGCATGGCGGCACATCATCCGTCAGTGCAGATGACGGATGGGTCTGCAGGCAAGAAGTACACGGTGATCCACCCTTGTCTTGGTTTAGGCGAGGTGGCGCACCGAGCGGCCTTGTAGGGCATGAGACAGCGTAAAATCGCTCCATGTCTACATGTTTATTGGCCGGCGCAGCTCTTGGCCATCAGGCTGTACCCTCGTACTGGGGATGATCCAGGGAAGGGGGCACATTAGGGCTTAGTCACCCCGAAACGATATACACAAACTGGCACACGGTGCGGTAGGGTTTGCATCACACAGAACTGGGGCTGTCTTATTGGGCACACGGCCTGTGCATTGTACTTTGGGCCGGTTTGTTTTTCTTTGCATAGGGAGGAGATATGTGGGGTACCTAATTGCTCACAGCATGGCACGTTAAGGTGGGCGCAAACCGCAAAAAAGGCGCAAATAAATGCTTTGGGGCACCTGCAGCAGTGAGGGATGCTCCTGAGGGCTTAGGACTTGAGGGTCAGTAGCACTCCCCTCCCCCAGGCCCACAGGGCTTTCTGCAGAATAGCCACATGCTCGCGCAGGTCAAATGGGGACGTCTGCGCAGTGCTTGTAAAATGTCACGTACCATTAAGGCTAGCAGAAGTTTGGGAGGGCTACTCGTCACCTAGGGTGGTGACTGGCTTAATTAAATGGACAAGTCCAGAAGGTTTCACATTTATTAACGTGTGGCATTTTCGATTGCCTGTGCATAGTATTCATATGCACAGTATTATATTAATTTAAATAATCACTGTATTAACTAGTGCGGCCGGCCATGTGTCATTGAGTGACAGGCAAGGGCATTAAGGGGCGGTAGTAGGTAATGAGGTCATTTGCAAGGATGCAGAAGGGTCACAGCGGATCCACGGAAGGTGGGCTGCAGCTAAAAAAGAAACTGGGAATCCTGGATTACGACGCTCCTGATGCTTAAGCATCTAGGATCGCAGCTGGATAGCAGGTACGGTGCATCTGTGATCGGACAGCAGTTAAGCAAGCCTGGTGAGCTGCGTAAGTTGTCACTCCACGAAGAGGTGAGGTGCCTCCAATAGTGGGCACAATACATATATTGTTTCAAACCAGTTTTGACACCATTAATGTGTTCACCAGGGTATCAAAGAGGTCTGTGGAATTGTCTGGTCAACGGTGTGAAGTAAGTGCACTCCAGAACCGAGGTTAGGTGACACAGGAGGATGGAGTGTGATTCAAGGGACACAGGTGGTGTGACGGCAACGCGAGACTGTCAGCTGATGCTGGGTAGGAGGTTCCGTATCACCAACCAGAAGGGTGCCATGTGGCAAAACCAGTAATATGTTTAAGAACGATATAGATGCTGGTCAGGAGAGGTTTGTCAAAGGTATTACACTTATTGCCAGGCATTGTTAACAACCCATCCACACCATGCCTATTGCTTAGTTTCCTGGGCCGCATACACACAGCCCGGTATTGGGCACCTGCGGTTGTCAGCGCCATGAGTTACTAAATTACAACTGTACAGTGGGCGCACTTGCTGACCGGGCAGTATTGCTACGGCCTCCAAGGGCCGATTAGTCAGACACCAGTAGCAGTGAGTGTGGTGTGTCCTCAGTGCAGTTGTTAGGAGAATTTAAATTCCAGGTACAGGTTATACTGGACTTGCTACCAGCGGGTCTCGTGTGTGAGCGGGTTAACTGCTTTGAAAAAGGCATAAAAGGAGTATGGCATTGTAGGAGAGTAGGATCTGCTTCTTATAGTTACCCCCACTTTTTGCTGATGTTTCACTGTTTTCGACTTAGTCTGACTGGGATCCTGCTATTCAGGACCCCAGTCTATCTGCTTTCTCCTCTAAATTGATTGCATGTACCTTAGGTACACTCCAGATTGGATTCTGGGGTACCCTTATAAGTCCCTAGTATATGGTATACTATGTACCCAGGGCATAGGTACCCCAGAGGCCTCCCAGGGGCTGCAGCATGTATTATGCCACCCCTGAGAGGCCATTCAAAATGACACAACAGGACTGCTACTCCAGCCTGTGTAAGGTGGTAATGCACCCCTTCCTTAGATATAGGTTCACTATATCTATCCTAATGACTGCACATATAAGCCTATCAGTCACCCCTATGGCGGGCCTTATCAATCCTGAAGGCAGGGTACTGGGTTTTATGTGAGAGGGTGCCCATGCATGAGCAGTGCCCCTCTGCAGCCTTCGGAACCACTATTCCGGGGTTGTCTGTGATGCAGCCAACCATATACTCTTAAGTGCATTATAACCTCGCGGTAAAGGCTAACTTTAAAATGGCTGCAAGGAATTATGTCGTGTTTGGTGTCAAACACCTTGGAATCATACCTCCACACCAGTAACTGGTGTGGGAGGTATGATTCCTCCCTCCTAGAGGGAGAAATATGACAGCACCGGTACACCCGGTACCAGCTTCACAGAGCCCTGGCATCACAAAATGGATGCCTCCAGCAACAGACACGAGTCTGCCCTCCTGCTGCTGGACGAAACTCCGGCAGGGGAAGGCTTGACAATAGGTTTCCTGTCACAGGGTTCTGTGTATTGGGGCTGGGTGGGTGCACTCTCAGAGTGCTTTGATGTCTGCACTGGGGGCACATTTGGTGTCCCTGTGCATAGTCCAGCTCAAACCGGTTGCAGGGGCTACCAGCCCCTGCTCTGGTGCGAAACTGGACAAAGGACATGGGTGTAGCCACCCCTCTGTCCTGACCCTCCCATAGGTGGGTCCCCAGAGTTTTTCCCACCCCTTCCTTGGGTATAAAGTAGGAACCCTGACTACAGGACTTTAGATATTACCTGGACTAAACTCTTCTACAGAAACCAAGTAACCTTCGACGATCTACGCTTTGCTGGATGACTGAAGAATCTCCCTTGGAGTAAAGGAGTTACTCCCCTGCAACGCAGGCACCGCAACGCATCTGACCGGTTTGCATCTACGCAGCTCCCAACGGACTCTGAAGATTTTGCAACACAGGAGGTGGGTGCCCAAGCTTCCCCGAGGCCGACTAGTGCTCTCAGCAAACCTGAGACCCGCAGCCTTCGTGGGGACCGTGCAACCCGAACCCCTGGACACCGTGCACATTTGCAGCAGCATATGCTTTTAGGCAATCCCTGAGGCTGTGCTTTGGGCTACTTATAGTTCAAGCCCCAAGCAGTGTTTCCACCAAAGATTATTGGGCTACACTCCACGAGTGTTCCGTGGGCTGGTATTGTGTGATTCCTCTCAAGGTCCCTTCGTGATCCCTGGTCCGTTGACCTGTGGGTCCCTGAGAAGGCAACTTTAACTTTCAGTGGGCTTCCCTGGTTGCTCCAGATGTGCCCTGACTCTCCATCGCTTGGGGAGTCCCCAGGACCTTGCTGGTCCTCACAGAAGCATCTTTTCTCTGACCATGTGGGTTGAAGTTGCCAAGGCTTGTTGGTCTCCAATCCGGAAACTGACCCCCCAGCACTCGACATCCTTTGTGGGACAGCTTGCCTGCAGAATCTGGTTGTCGTCGACATCTCCTGGTCCCCGGGGCTGCAGAGTCAAGCTTCACCTCTTCGCACCTGAAGCACCCGACATCGGTGGGCATTCGATTGCTCCGCTCCTGGTCACGTGAAGTGACCCAGACTTTGTCCCCTCTGCTTTCAGGTTCTTCACATCTCCGATCCAGGCTTGGATCACACCGGACACTTTTCTTCTCCACGGCAGCAGTACTTTCTCGCATCACGCCATTGAAAACGACGAGGGTTTCCTACACCACTTGACCCCTATGCACCCGGCTCCTCTGGGATAGGTAACACGGGTACCTCGGTACTCTCAAGGGTGCTGGCCTTAGAACCTTCTATGTTTAGCTGGGTTTGCTTGAAGTCCTCTCCTAAGTGTCCTTAATCTTTAAAATTCCAACCGCTACTTTCCCATAGAGTTGTACGGGCTCACGTCTGTGTTCCCACACTGCACCCGTCCTCCGTGGGTCCCCTGTGTCACTACCTTGGGTGGTTCCTTGGGGTCCCAGCGATTCTATGTGCTCTAGGCACTGCGTCTAGTCAAGTCGTGGTTGTTATACCACTTTCTTAATATATGGTTTGTTCTCCCCCTGGAGCCCACTGTGTATTGTGCTATTTACTGTCGTTCTAGTACTGTAATATTGTGTGCCTTGTTCTCTAATCTCATAAAGAGGTTAGTAGAGAGTGTTTAGTAATAAATACATATATTTTATATATACCTGGTGTGGTTCTCCTTTCATTTGGTCATTCAAGAGGTTATATACTGGTAAAACAAGCTGCTTTACATTCCTTCAAGACTTAGCCTGAAGGCTGCTCTCCACAGCTACCACTAGGATAGCTTTCTATAAAGGTTGTCTTTAATCTAATCATCAATAAGGGTCATTTGGACTGGTGCAAGGTGCCCACTTTAATTAGTGGACAGCATATACCAGGCCAACTTCTCACATTGGTGTGCAGCGGTTGGGATTCAAGCTTGCTATTGTTTTACCAGATAATCTCAGTGAGTGACTAACTGAAAACCACTAAAGGTACTTAGGTACATATAAATCAAGTCTAGAATAAAGTAAGTTCTACTGAACTTAGAATTGGCTAAGCCAAAGGTCTAGCACACCCTTTCTCCAACTCAAGAGAGTCTCAGTTCCCACTAGAGTAGGTAGGTGCATACACCACACCACACTAGAACGTCTTCAAGGCCTGAAGTCAGTGACTCCTTGCCAACTAGGTATGACAATCTCACATTCCAAGAATTGAGAAATATGTGTACATCTAGGAAACTGAAGACTCGGAGACATGCAAGCACTCAACGCCTCATAGAGGCTTTGCTGTTAGATGACCTCAGATAGGGCCCGATTCACAGAACTAATCTGAGAGAAAATCCTAAACTTACTACTTTTGGTATTCACAGAAGGCATTTACGTCTGTCTTAAGTCTGTCTTAAGTCTGTCTTAAGTCTGTCTTAAGTTTGTCTTAAGTCTGTCTTAAGTCTGTCTTAAGTCTGTCTTAAGTCTGTCTTAAGTCAAACTTAAGACAAAATCCTAACTTTACTACTACTAAATGCCT
>CAWUFW010023692.1:0-71344 GCA_963921515.1 Calotriton arnoldi | reverse complement strand
GTCTTGTTGACTGGCCATGGGTGATGGGTTTCTGCACCTTAGTTCCCACCACCACCCCTGGGATTGTCATGGGTGCATGTGCAATGTCACCAGTCCATGTGAGCTTCACTGCTGCACATTGGTGGAGATCGAGGTGTGTGGTGTTGAGTGTGTGCAAATGTGAGTTGTTGCACGGCTAGACCCCTACCTCCATATTGGCCTTGGCTGACAGGCCGTGCTGATTGATTTGTGCTTGTGTAGGTGTGATGGTAGTTTGTTGCTCAGGACACATGGCTGTGGTTCACAGTGTGAACGACATCTACCTTTGTCATCACAGTGGGATTATCATGCAGGCTAGTGTCACCACAATGTGGGGTCCCTGGGGGTAGTGCTGTGGTGGGTCTGTCTCTTGCTGTGTTAGTTGCTGTTCCTACAAGCTTGTGTGACATGTGTAATTTGGGCTCCCTCTCATCTAACAATGCCTGATTGCCCACATAGGGGAATCCGATCCATGAGTTACTTTTGCATGGCACTGTATACACATCTGTGTAATTGGAATTCAGGCCTCCTCATGTGTTTTGTGGTTGCCTGGGGACACTGGCACACCCCCATCACCTGTTGTGTTTGATATGCAGTGTGAGGCTGCCTGTTTGTGTTTGTGCATCTGCACCACTGCATTGGCATATCTTTAGTGTGCCATTGGCTGTATGTTGTTTGGAGGATTTCCCCTGCTGTCCCTGGGATTCCTAGGTCATCAGTCAGCACAATAATCATGGTTTGTATGTCCCATTGCTGCCATTGTATGGTATTTGTTCACCTCACATCTACAGTCTCCACAGGATATCTACATTTGTGTGTCCATTAGTGCAGATATGTGGGTCTGCATTATGATGGTCACTTCTGTCATTGTGTTATTGATGAATGTTGACAGTGTCATCCCCCATGGGTGATGTTTGTCTGCACATGGCCAAAGGTATGTCTTATTTGCACTGCACTGTTTGCCTCACCCAATCTATGTTGCTATGGGACACAACCACTACTTTGCCACTGATGTGTTTGTTGTTGTGTGACCAGGAATCATCCATGCTGTTTGGCAGTTGCAGCTTTTTCCATGACAACACTTACCTTTTGGTCACTGTGATGATGGGGGTTTAGACCCCATTGCCACAATGTTCAAAATGTGCTTCAGCTATGGACCCCACACTTACCTTTTGGTCACTGTGATGATGGGGGTTTAGACCCCATTGCCACAATGTTCAAAATGTGCTTCAGCTATGGACCCCACACTTACCTTTTGGTCACTGTGATGATGGGAGTTTAGACCCCATTGCCACAATGTTCAAAACTGTGCTTCAGCTATGGACCCCACACTTACCTTTTGGTCACTGTGATGATGGGGGTTTAGACCCCATTGCCACAATGGTCAAAACTGTGCTTCAGCTATGGACCCACACTTACCTTTTGGTCACTGTGATGATGGGGGTTTAGACCCCATTCCCACAGTGGTCATGGTCTGCTTGCATTGTGGAGGCCACACACATTTATGTGTGACACATGTGATAGGGGGTCACATTGTATGTTCAATGTCATGTTCAGTGTTGTAGGCATTTGACACAGACTACACACTCTTGTCATGATGTTGGGGGGATGTCTTTTGCTGACATTCCTTATGTTGGAGTATGCTGGTTGTGTCATGCATTACCCATACTATGAGTGGGGATGGTAGTAGTGGTAGGCATCCAGGCCCACATGAGTAGGGGTGGTGGTAGTGGTAGGCATCCAGGCCCACATGAGTAGGGGTGGTGGTAGTGGTAGGCATCCATCCCCCTATGATTGGGGATGGTAGTAGTGACAGGCATCCATCCCCCTATGATTGGGGATGGTAGTAGTGACAGGCATCCAGGCCCACATGAGTAGGGGTGGTGGTAGTGGTAGGCATCCATCCCCCTATGATTAGGAATGGTAGTAGTGACAGGCATCCAGGCCCACATGAGTAGGGGGGGTGGAAGTGGTAGGCATCCAGGCCCCCATGAGTAGGGGTGGTGGTAGTGGTAGGCATCCATCCCCCTATGAGTGGGGATGGTAGTAGTGACAGGCATCCAGGCCCACATTGAGTAGGGGTGGTGGTAGTGGTAGGCATCCAGGCCCCCATGAGTAGGGCTGGTGGTAGTGGTAGGCATCCATCCTCCTATGAGTGGGGATGGTAGTAGTGACAGGCATCCAGGCCCCCATGAGTAGGGGTGGTGGTAGTGGTAGGCATCCAGGCCCCCATGAGTAGGGGTGGTGGTAGTGGTAGGCATCCATCCCCCTATGATTGGGGATGGTAGTCGTGACAGGCATCCAGGCCCCCATGAGTAGGGGTGGTGGTAGTGGTAGGCATCCAGGCCCCCATGAGTAGGGGTGGTGGTAGTGGTAGGCATCCATCCCCCTATGAGTGGGGATGGTAGTAGTGACAGGCATCCAGGCCCCCATGAGTAGGGGTGGTGGTAGTGGTAGGCATCCAGGCCCCCATGAGTAGGGGTGGTGGTAGTGGTAGGCATCCATCCCCCTATGATTGGGGATGGTAGTAGTGACAGGCATCCAGGCCCACATGAGATGGGGTGGTGGTAGTGGTAGGCATCCATCCCCCTATGATTGGGGATGGTAGTAGTGACAGGCATCCAGGCCCACATGAGTAGGGGTGGTGGTAGTGGTAGGCATCCATCCCTCTATGATTGGGGATGGTAGTAGTGACAGGCATCCAGGCCCACATGAGTAGGGGTGGTGGTAGTGGTAGGCATCCAGGCCCCCATGAGTAGGGGTGGTGGTAGTGGTAGGCATCCATCCCCCTATGAGTGGGGATGGTAGTAGTGACAGGCATCCAGGCCCACATGAGTAGGGGTGGTGGTAGTGGTAGCCATCAGGCCCCTATGGGTGTGTATGGCATTGGTGATAGCCATCCCGCCCCTATGGTTCGGCTGTTGCTAGTGTACGTCATTTCTGCATCCCTATGTGTGTGTGACATATGTCGGGTACGTGTCATTTGTTTGTGTAGTGGGTGTCTGACTTACCGTCTGCGCCGTACGCGTCCGTACCGGTTCCGGTAATAGATGTAGAGTATTGGTAGGACCTGCGCGATGGGATTCATGGTTGGGTCGTCTCGTTCTGGTTTCTCGTGGCTTCGACTCGTACTCGTCGCTGGCTTGTTCGTCTCGTAGCCGTGGATCGTCTTGTGGCGCGAATCGGAGCTTATGTGCAGCTCTCCCGGATGCTCTGACGTGCCGGACGTAGCGACGGGTTCGGCGCGTACGGAATGCGCATCGTACTAGTCCGGCCAGAAGGTGCTGTATATTTACTTCCGTGTGACTTGAATCGGCGTTTACGGATCCGGCTCGGGCGGGGAACAGGAGCTGGAATGGGTACGTACGGCTCGCTCGGAATCTGAGCAGTTATGCGCATCGTACTTGCTCGTTCGGACGACTGTTCGAATCGGTTCGGAAACACGCGTTCGGCTTGTATTTTTTCCGGACGAATGGTGTTAGGTGCGCTTCCGGCCGAGATCGGAATCGGCCCCTAAGTGTACCTAGAGTGTGTGTAAGTGTATAGCCAAGAATCCCCCAAGGGATGATCCAACCCCATTACCTGGTGGGAGAAAATGAAGGACCCCGCCTGGGTCACAAATTAGACATCCTTCACCAGATGTCAGACCGCTGCGTCATGAAGTCTCAGCATGCAGGGACCCTTGGTGTCAGCTGAAGTGACTCCTCTACCAATCTATCGGGATGCTCATCTTTTATAATAGAAATCATCCTTGCAATGCGCGTATAGATCAGTGATGTTATGGATATGTAGATAGCCCTGTCGCCCCGTGGATGAAGATAGAGTTGACAATTGTACATAGTGCGAAAAGAGACCTTGTACATGATGTTCAGGGCATTGTGATAATGTTGTGCGAAGCTGGATGTGTAAACAAGTTTAGTTTAAGGAAAACTAATCCAACATTGTCGTGCGCGCAAATATGTGCAAAAGTTCATGTCTGAAATGTTATTGTGAGGACAATGTAAGAAATAAGCTTTTTCGCTACACTTACATTGCCTAAGAATGAACTTAGACACTGTAGGGGTACAGGGCTCATGCCTCTGTACCCTCACCTGAGGGCTAGTGTACCCTGACAGAGGGGGGTTTACCTAGGCCCCAGACAGTGGGTTGCAGGCATGGCACACAGGTATGTGTGCCATGTCGACTCCTCACTCTTCTCTGTACCAAAACATGCAGCCTGCAATGGCAGTGTGTGGGTATTAGGGTACTGGGCCATTAAGGGTGGCACAATAGATGCTGCAGCACTTAGAGGCCTTCCCTGGTCACAGTGCCCTTGGTACCCATGGCACCTTTTACAAGGGGCTTACCTGTGGCCAGAGATGTGCCAATTATGGGTACAAGGGTACCGTTTTGGGAAAGAACACAGGCCCTGGGAACCTGATTGGCAGGGAACATCAAGTCAAGCTGCATCAGATGTCAGGCAAAAAGTGGGGAGTATCCATACAAAATGGGGCACTTTCCTACACACTCTATTCCTGAAAGGGTTTTGCTTTGACTTATACTGGATACTCCCTGGTTTGTGGACAAAGTTAAACCTCTCTGAAGAGCTATAATCATATTGAAACACATGTCAGGGGTTGCTTTTATTCATTCCAGCTTGGCTTGGATGGCATTTGTACCACTCCAAAAATGTAATACTGTGCCTGGAGTGGTAAAAGGCATTTGTCATTTTACAGCTCGGCAAGGACGGCACTGTGCTAATCCTATGCCTAAAGTCTCGGCTGTAGAAATTGCAAAAGACTTTGTCCCTTTCAAACTCGGCGTGGATGTCACTGTGCTAATCGTATGCTTGAAAACTTTGCTAGAAAAATGAACATTTGAGGTGAGCTGATCCATAGTGTCGCTGGTGTTGTAGGGTGCTCTATACAGGAGCTGCTGTCCACCTAAACGTGGGAACTACCCAGAGTTCTCTGCTTCTTTTTTGCATAATTTATGCAGCACTCTAACCATGAAAGGGTTTTATTTTGACTTATACTGGGTGATCCCTTGTGTCTGGACAAAGGTAAACGTCTCTTAAGAGCTATAATGAAAAGGAAAGTTATGTCAGGTTTGCTTTTATTCATCCAAGGCTGGCTTAGATCTTATTTATACCAATCCAAAGCTTTAATACTGTGCCTGGAGTGGTAAAAGGCTTTTGTCATTTTACAGCTCAGCGTGGATTGCACTGTGTTAATACTATGCTTAAAGACTTTGCTGTAGAAATGGTAAAATACTTTCTCCCTCTCTAGCTCGGCGTGGATGGCACTGTGCTAATCCTATGCTTAAAAATCTAGCTAGAATAACAGACATTTGAGGCGAGCAGATTCGGAGTGTCGCTGGTGATGTAGGGTGCGCTATTCAGGAGCTGCTCTCCAGCTAAACTTGGGAACTTCCCAGAGATCTCTGCTTCTTTTTGCATATATATATTTATATATATTAGTGGAAATTATTTAATTTTCATTATATTGGTTTTATATATTAAAATATTTAACATTTACTACTTTAAATTCTATTTATATTAAATATTTGATATTTTCATATTTTTTTTATATTAGTGTCAATGATATTTTTTCTCAATATTTTTGTACTTACCATTATAAGTATAGGGAGACACATTTTTGGTAATCTGTTTATCTGAAAGAGACTGTTAGTTATAGACTCCTTACCTTAGAATTTCCCCCAGGCGTCAGACTGGATCCGGAGATTTTTTTCCCAGCATTACCCCTGCGTGTCGGTAGGTGGCGTTGGTCGACTCCGCGTCCGTCGTCGGCATCGTGGCCGCGGGGATGACGTTGCGGTGCCTCCTGAGATGCCGCCCCTGCACGCTGACGTCAGTTTTTTCTTTTTCCTCGCCAGCCTAGCGCAGATCTGGAGAGAGCTACCCCTTTAGTCACTTTTTGACTAAGCTTTTTTCAATATTTTGTCGACTTCTTTTCGAGTCTTCGACTCTTGGTGCGCGAGTGATGTCCCACCGTCGGACCGGCTTCAAACCTTGCGAGGCCTGTCAGAAACTGATGTCTGTGACGGACCCGTACCTTGTGTGCCTTTGGTGTCTTGAGCGCGACCACGACCCAAAGTCGTGCTCCAACTGCCGGGCCATGAATCCAGTCTTTGCGGGAGCAGTCCCGAAAGCTCTTGGAGGCCCGGCAGTCGGCTCCGCATCGCTCCTGGTCTCGCTCAAGAGGAAGGTCTTGAAACCGCTCGCGGAGCCCCCACACCTCGTCCCATTCCAAGTCTTCCAAGTCCACGGGTAAGTCGAAGCACAAGAAGAAGGCGAAGAAGCACCGGCACTGTTCACCTTCTCCTCGTTTGTCCGATTACCGCTGGACCCGGAGCGTCATCGCTCTAAGGCTCCGTCTTCAGGGACGACTCTGCGCCTCCCTCCGTTTCAGGGAGCCGGGGCGTCCCCTGCCCAACTTTGTGCATTTTCACGAAGCCCTCCACAGTATCTTTGGGCAGCCTGACTCCGCCGGTGTGCCTTCGGGCCCCGTGGAGCAGGCCGGGAGTCCTGGGCCTTTGATGCCGGCGGCTCCGGCCCCAGCGCCGGAGGGTCCCTGTGGATCCAGGCCTGGATCCGAATCAACGCCGGTCGACCTTACTCGACCTTCCCCGTGCCGATCCCGGCGACGATGCCCCCAGCACGGGCCATGCCCCCGTACAACGCCGTCCCCATCTCACCCCTCAAGATGGACCTGGAGCCGATCCAACGTTGGCCGACGTCGAATCCGACGCCGGAGGGTACTTTTGTTCCACTGTTCATCCCTGGTGTTCCCTATCGCCCAGAAGGTGGTGATGAGGATTGGGAGGGGTCGCTTGATCCTTTAGCAAACCAGCTTGATGAGCCAAACTAGAGAGAGGATCTGGGTGATGCATGTGGGCTGGACACTTCTCCAGACCTTGGCATGCTATCTCCACCTACTGTGGCTTCGGAGGTGGGAGCGTCTTACGCTGTGGTGGTGCGGAGGGTAGCCGAGGCCTTGGGACTGGAGCTCCCTTCAGTGTCAGAATTAACCTCCTGACAGAGGTGCTTCAGCCTGCAGCAACCTCCTCTGAACGCCTTCTGCCCTTCAACGAAGCCCTCACGGACGTCCTTCTGGGCACCTGGTCCAAGCCCAGCACAGGGGCTCCTGTGGAAAGGACGATTGCCCGCCGCCACTGCTCGGCTCCAGGCGACCCAGTTTTCCTCACCCAACACCTTTCCCCCGGGAGCTTGGTGGTACAAGCCTCTTACTCCAAGGGCACATTCCCTTATGCTTCCTCAGACAGGAAATCCAAGAAGCTGGATCATCTTGGGAAGCGCATGTTCTCTTCTTCCAGCTTGGCACTGTGGTCCGTGAATACGGCGTGCCTCTTGGGCCGATACTCCCATACTATCTGGGATAAGGTTACGCAAGTGCTGCCTCAGTGCCCGGAGGGGGCCCAGGCTGTTCTCTCCCAAGCAGTGGCAGATGGGAGAGACGCAGCTAAATTCACGATTAGATGCGGACTGGATACCACTGACTCACTAGGCAGAACAATTGCCACGTCGGTAGCCCTTAGGCGCTACGCCTGGTTGAGGACGTCTGGCTTTTCGGGGGATGTCCAGTCAACCTTGCTGGACATGCTCTTCGATGGCTGTCACCTTTTTGGCGACAAAGCAGACTCAGCGCTGGAGCACTTTAAGGATTCTCGTGCTACGGCCAGATCCTTGGGCCTTGCTGCGTCTTCCCGTCCACTTCAGTCTGCTTTTTGCCCCTTTCGTGGCTACGGAAGGGGCTCCCAGCCACGTTCGACCCAGTCCATCCACCGGTTTACGCAAGCTGCCCAGCCTCTGCGTGACCGCGGACGTGGAACCCCATGACCTCGTGGGTCTGGGAGCCAGCGGGCGGGCCAGTCCACCCTTTCTCCCCCTGCAACAGCCTCCAAGCCTTCCTAGTCCGACCTTTCAGGGTCACCAACGGCCAGTGTGCGGCAGGACTCGGCATCACCTCCCCCACAGGCAAACCATCATGTCGGACAGGTGGGTTTTGCAAACTCCCTCCCCTTCGAGACTACCCCTCTCTCCATGCCACCGTCTTTCGATCGCATGTCGGAGGATCATTTGGTGCTTCTCCGCCAGCAAGTCTCAGCTCTCTTGGCCAAGGGAGCTATCAAGAGGATCCCTGCACCAGAAGTAGGTTGTGGTTGCTATTCCCTCTACTTTCTGGTGCCCAAGAGGAACACTGGATTCAAACTAGCCTGGCAGATGAGGGGTGATGCCCCAAGACCAGTCCCAGGATGCTTATTTCTGGTCCAGGTAGGACCTGGCTCGGCAGTTCGGGCTGGACCGTTCCCATGAGGCACAGGGTCAAGACAGATGTTTCAGCCTCTATCCCGGATTTTGGCGAGAATGACCCTGAGGCTGCTGGGCCTCATGGCCTCCTGCATCCTGCTGGTAGATCATGCCAGATGGCATATGCTGGCTCTGCAGGGGGACCTGATGTTCCAGTGGGCGCAGCATCAGGGGAATCTTTCCGACTACGTCCAGATCTCAGAGGGAACTGCACAACAGCTGCAGTGGTGGTTAACGAATCAAGCTTGGGTCAGAGGCAGATCCCTCTCCCTTCCCCAACCAGACTTCACTGTTGTGACAGAAGCGTCACTCCTCGGATGGGGTGGCCATTTGGGGAAGGCGGAGATCTGAGGCGTCTGGTCTCCGGCGGAGTCTGGGCTCCATATCAACCTGCTGGAGCTCTGAGCAATCTGCCTGGCACTGAAAGCATTTCTTCCCTCTCTCAAAGGGAAGGTGGTGCAGGTGTTCACGTACAACACCACCGCCATGTGGTACTGCAACAAACAGGACCCTATGTCAGGAGGCTCTTCGCCTCTGGGCATGGCTGGAACATCAGGGCATGACCCTGGTGGTTCAACACCTGGCAGGTTCTCTGAACGCCAGGGCGGACGAACTCAGCCATCGGTGCCTGGTGGATCACGAATGGCGTCTTCACCCAGAGGTGGTGCAAGGTCTCTTTCAGCAGTGGGGAGAGCCTTGGTTAGATCTGTTCGCCACAGAAAAGAACGCGCAATGTCAGCAATTCTGCGCTTTGGAGTTTCCAAGGCGGCACTCACTCTGTGACGCTTTTCGTCGCAAGTGGAACTGCAGCCTTCTGTACGCCTTTCTGCCGGTACCACTTCCGCCCAGAGTGCTGAAGAAGCTCAAGCGCGACTGGGCCCAAGTTATTCATGTGGCCCCGGACTGGGCATGAAGAGTCTGGTACCCAGAGCTCCTGAGCATGGCCATCGATCCTCCACTCAGACTGCCCCTTCGGGAGGATCTTCTGTCACAGCAGCAGGAGACAGTTCTTCACCCGAACCTGACCAGGCTCCACCTCCTTGCGTGGAGATTGAGCGGCGACAGTTCACAGCTTTCGACCTTCCGCCTGACGTCTGTAATGTCATCTTGGCAGCCAGGCGTCCCTCCACAAAATCGGTATACGTCTGTGGATGGAACAAGTTTGAGGCATGGTGCACAGCAAAGGCTGTAGATCCTCTTTCTGACCCTCTTTCAGAGGTCCTCTTGTATATACTTTCTTTGGTCCAGCAGGGCTCTGCTCTGGGCACTCTTAAAGTCTATCTTTTGGCTATCTCTGCCTTCCTTCCGCTGCCCGATCAGCCTTCTTTGTTCAAGTCCCCTATTGTAAATAGATTTATTAAGGCCATTACTCATCTCTTTCCTCCATCTCCTTTCATAATACCCCAATGGGACTTGAACCTTGTTCTTACTTATCTCATGTGGGCTCCCTTCGAGCCCCTTCATAACTGTCCTCTTAGGCTCCTCACTTTGAAAACTACTTTCCATGTTGCCATTGCTTCTGCTCGCAGGGTGAGTGAGCTTCAAGCTCTTTCTTCCAAGCCCACTTTCTTCTCCTTGCATCCGGACAAAGTGGTGCTTCGAACTAAGCCCTCGTTCCTTCCTTTTCACATTGGACAAACTATTACTTTGCCCACCTTTTTCCCACCTCCGCACCCTTCCAAGGAGGAGGAGAGACTCCACCGTCTGGACCCTAAGTGTGCGCTGTCTTTCTACCTTGACAAATGCAAAAAGAACAAATGATGGACAGAATGCAGAACAATGTCATACATTCACCCCAGTACAGAGATCTGGGCCTAAAGCCATCGTTTTTTTGCTCACCATGCCATTCCAGTTTGGACCCAGCCATATGCAAATCAGTCTTGACCCTGCGCCCAATGGGAACAGTCCAGCCGGAACTGCCAGGCCAGGTCCTCCCTGGACTGGAAACAAGCATCCTAGGACCGGTTTCGGGCTTTCAGCCTTATCAGCCAGGATAGCTTGACTACAGTGGCATGGAGAGCACGGGACCCACGTCTGGACATACCCGTCCCACTCGGGATGACAAATGCAAAAAGAACAAATGATGGACAGAATGCAGAACAATGTCATACATTCACCCCAGTACAGAGATCTGGGACTAAATCCATCGTTTTTTTGCTCACCATGCCATTCCAGTTTGGACCCAGCCATATGCAAATCAGTCTTGACCCTGCGCCCAATGGGAACAGTCCAGCCCGAACTGCCAGGCCAGGTCCTCCCTGGACTGGAAACAAGCATCCTAGGACCGGGTTCGGGCTTTCAGCCCTCATCAGCCAGGATAGCTTGACTCCAGTGGCATGGAGAGCACGGGACCCACGTCTGGGCATACCCGTCCCACTCGGGGTGACAAATGCAAAAAGAACAAATGATGGACAGAATGCAGAACAATGTCATACATTCACTACTGTCTTTCTACCTTGACAGCACAAAAGATTTCCGTGTGGATGATCAACTCTTCGTTGGCTATGTAGGTGCCAAGAAAGGTCTGGCTGTTCAAAAGCGTACCATCACTCCCTGAGTTGTCCTTTGTATCAAAATCTGTTACGCTTTGGCGAAAAAAGAACCTACAGTGGGGCTGCGGGCTCACTCCACGAGAGCTCCGGCAGCCACCACTGCATTGGCACGTGGAGACCCACTTCTTGACATCTGTCAGGCAGTCACGTGGGCATCCTTGCACACGATCACCAAACATTACTGCCTGGACATCCAAGTCCGGAGGGACAGCTATTTTGCCCGTTCGGTCCTCCAGGACTTCCTGGTGTGAACTTAGTTCGCAGACCCTCCTCCGGCTTTGGTATTGCTGGGGTATCTATTCTAAGGTAAGGACTCTATAACTAACAGTCTCTTTCAGATGAACAAGTTACTTACCTTCTGTAATGATGTATCTGTAAGAGACATATGTTAGTTATAGATTCCTTACTGCCCCACCCATCCTCCGCCCTCTGCGAACTGACTTCTAGGGATAGGAACACCCTTCCAGGGCCCTAGTTGTGGCGCACCAATGGTCAGTGTCTTGCATGGCTCTGCGCTTCTGGTGTGGAAAGTTGTGTCAGAACTGATGTCATGCCGCAGAAGCGGCATCTAAGTAGACAATATTTATGTCAAACGATATTGTTTACCTCAATATTGTGCCAGTGATCTAAAACTTTTCCACCAAAAATTGGCCTGAGAACCGACAGGAGACTGGAACCCAGTGGCGACCGGCACAGGTAAACGCGGTAGGGCGGGGTGGGGTCGCTGAGGGCTGGGATGAGGGTAAGTTGACATACAACAGAATACGTATAATTAAGTAAATAAATAATACCTATTCTGTCATCTGTCGGCTTCGCCCCCTGCCGTGCCCTGCCCTACCGCCTCGTTGCGCTTACCTGTGCCGGCCGCCACTGCTGCAACCCACCTGCCCTCCCAAGGTGCATCTCCAGTCGGCCTGACTTTGTTGTAGCTCCCCCTACATTCATCTCCACAAAAGCAATTCCTGTTCAGTGGCTCCTCTTGGAAGGGGTATCCGGCCACATGGAGCCCCTATTGGCTGCAGCCTGCAGCTTTGTCCCGCTGGAGAGTTTCAACTTTCAAAGTCTGAACGTAAAACTCTTCACCTGTGACTTTGTCCATTTGCTCCCCATCGATGATGCCTTCTCCTCTGTCACCACTGGCTGCCTTTCTCTTCTGAACTTTACCTTCCTTGCAACTTTTTCTTCTCAATTCTTTAAAGTCCGAAGGAAAGCAGGAACCAGATCCAATCCACTCGGTGTAACAGAACCACACTCCACCGCGGTTGGCCTTAAATTTTGACTTTGCCCCGGTCTTACACGACCAGATGCCCTCGGTTGTTGCTTTGTTCTTCTTGGTGCTATTTTTCACTTCAAACCTTAAAAATGAATTGCCTCCGTTCTGCTGACTGGATTTTTATCATTTTTGTGTCTTCGTTACTGTTTCTGTGCTGCATAAATACTCAACACACTTATTTAGAGATACTTTCATATCAAGGACATACAATAAGACAATTTGATATAGATACAATCAGTATCTGATCTACCTCTCTCCTATGTAACTGCATGTTATGGGTTTATTGTGACCTTGGCTTAAAGGCTGACATGATTAATTCGCAACAAATACTCCTAAATGATATATTTCGCTATCTATGCCCTGGGTATTAATGGTGTGTTTTCTCCATCTTTTGTTTACTCACAAACTATTATTTTTTACTATAGAACATGTTTATTGTGATGGTTAACTATATGGTAAGCACACCAACTGGTTTCAATTTTATTGTTAATTTTATCAAAATTGATTAGATGAAAACTCTACCATCTTTTGGCGGGCATACTGCATATGTAGTCTATCACTTATTTTAGTCCTTTTTACAGATATTAATGTGATGGCTTCCTGATGAAGGCATTTCGCCGAAACACTCTTATGGATTCTTTATCGTGTGTTCTACCTAACCACAGAGAGATTTGTGGAATCGGCCACCCAGCATTGAGCTCTTTTCTTCCGGTATTGTTCCAATACCCAGTGAGCATACAACTATCTTGCGTGTGCCTCTTGACATCTCTTGCCATTTGTCGCTATGCTGGGCCGATCCCCTCCCATTTCCATGTTATATCCGCAGTTTGCCTGTAAGAGGCATCAGGTCACAATGTACAACTTCTACGCTTATGGAAAGATATTAATGTGATGGCTTCCTGATGAAGGCATTTCGCCGAAACGCGCCCAGTAATTATATCTTCAAGCCTTACACAATATAATCTGTTACCTTGTCATCACTCATTGACCATTATTATTGCATCATTCATTGACCATTATTATTGAATTGGCAATTTCAGACATTCATCTGATTGTAGCCTTATCAAATTGTCTTATTGTATGTCCTTGATATGAAACTATACTAGATTTGTCACAAAAGAGAATTTTGAACAGCTGCATGGATAGTTTCCTAAAGGTATTTTAGCTTTTCTATTATTGTATATCAAATAAATGCCCTTTGCTATTTTTAATATAAAACATTTGGGTTTTTGCCTATGTTTGTACTTAATTCATCATTTATTAATTTTTTGGTTTAAGCTATGTATATGTAGATACACACCCGTAATTCAAACGTAACAGTTCTTGCTTAAGACATTTTCTAAATTACATACTCAACACACTGCATCTAAGTTAAGTCTGACTGCTTTTGTGCCAAGCTACCAAAGGGTTAAACATAAGTTAATTAAGTGACTTTTTTGGTTCACCCGAACAAGGATTGTGGTTGTTGCTTGAGTAGGATTTACACCCCCCCCCCTCAAGCAATAACTCAGGGGCTGATTACGATGGCGGTCGTAGGCTCCTCCGCAGTGCTGGTGGAAAACGTCCATTTAGTTACTGCTGTGGCGGTCCTCACGTCCGCCATATTACAATGGGCAAAGATAGCCCATTTTCCATCCGTCGTGTAGTTTTCGGATCGGCCAGAATTTTCGTTCCGCAACGGTGCCGGAGGGAGCCAATAGAGAAAGCACGCCGTGCGGAATGACGTTCCGGCCGCCTGACAAATCACGATGTGTCAACCAGCCCATCAGAACGCAGCGGAGAAACCAGCTATTCAGAGATGGCGGAAGCACAACTGCTGAGATAGAAACTCGAGACCGAGACACCTCCACACGTTCCTGGCCTCCATGGATCTTGCTCTACAAGCCCTTCCGCTGCTGTACCTGATCCACTACCAGCAGATAAGACGCCGTCGCGGTCAACACCGCAGGTATGTCAAAAACATATCCCCGCATACAACCCCTGTACAACAACAATACACAACTGTCGCGGTGAAATACGAGTCTTGACTACAACATACACCCTGGTGGAGACAGGAACATATCCCATAGTCCAATTACACATGTCTTGCACGTAACAAATTGTCACCTCTGCATCAGGGTCACCCATCCCCATAGAAATGATTGCAACTAGCCCAGTCGTGCCGGTCATGTCACCGCAGCGGTGAAGCCGCGGTAAAACCTGCCCACAATGTAGTGGGAGTCCAGGACATTGTCCCAGGCAAGCAAGACCAACATCACAACATCCACACCACATGTATCATAAAAGAAGCACCACTCAGCACAACATATCTGCAGCAAGAAGTCATGTGCAGGGACACTGTCTATAGTGACATCTCATTAGGATCATTAACAATTGTATAGTAACATGAGTGTGGGGTGAGGCAAGAGTCCCTCCAAAATGACAATAGTCATCATTGCCCCCAAATAAGGGTCAGTCAAAATGCAATGTGGAACAGAGGAGGGCAGACCAAGCAGGGTGTGTATGTGTATTTCACAGTAGTCCAACAAGGTGTTGGAATGAGTCAGTGAGCCAAGGTAGATGACACATCATATTAGACACAACTGCCACATAATCACAGATCACCACAGCCCCCAAGCAGACATTGATAGGCTCATCACATACAATGGCAGACCATATCACACAATGACAGCCCATACCATGCAACACAGTAAGAAATTCCTGACTCAAACAGCAAACTCAAAGTAATCACCACTGTGCATTTGACTCACAAGTGTACTGCTGCAATAAATGACACCATGTGAGTATGCCCAGTACATCAACAACACTGACTACACTGCCAACTCACAGAACACCTACACACCATTACTCCACCTCAACAAAGGTAGCACCAACTACAAAGTAGTGAATGAATGCCAAAGTGTCAGGAAGAGTCCATCTTGACAGCAGGAAACTCTGACCTGAGACTCATGACAACCCTCCTCCTCCTCACACCCGCCTTCCACTCGTATGAATTAAAGTGACTAATTGAAGAAATGAAGAGTCACTGTGCAGATTAACAACCTTGGAACTGTTCACAATGCATGTTAAGTCCTTCAGACAGCTCACACACTTAAACTTAGCCTCATACACATACCATAAGTCAGCAGCACATCATAATAAGTACATTAGCCTAAAGTGGAGTGCACAGTGCAGGAAAAGCATGTAGAAATGACTGTTACCATTTGTACATGACATGCAAGAGGTACCACATATCACACTACACTCAGGCCATCGAATCATACATGGGTGGCACAGTGATTGAAATTGAACGAAAGTAACATCTGTGCAAAATACCTGTGATACAGCAATGCAAGCAATGCATTGGCCCAGAATTATATGAACTGTCATAAGCCATACAGTGACCAGCCCCTCATCTGTGTCAACTATCTTGACATGTGTATGACACCAGCACAACACTCATGGCTCACGGTGACACTCCCTGACTGTCAAACCCAAGTATGACCTTCACCCATACCCCTCATCTACCCATCTCACACCTTCACTACTCAACACCTGTGAGAAGCACAGATCTGAATGAAACAGTTCGTTATAGATTCCTTACCTTAGAATTACCCCAAGGCGTCAGACTGGATCCGGAAAGTTTTTTCGTCAGCAGTAGGCCTGCGCGTCGGAAGGTGGCGTCGGTCGACTCCGCGTTCGTCATTGGCGTCGTGGTCGCCGGGATGACGTTGCGGTAGCTAGATAGACGCCACCCTCGCGCGCTGACATCAGTTCTTTCTTTTTCCGCGCCAGCAAGCGCATATCCGGAGAGAGCGGTACCCCCAGTCACTTTTTGACTGACTTTTTCTCGACTTTTTTCGACATCGTTTTTCGAGTCCATCGACTCCTGGTGCACGAGTGATGCCCGGCTTCAAGGCTTGCGGTTCCTGTAGCCGACTGATGTCGGTGACGGATCCGCACCGCGTGTGCCTCTTCTGCCTGGAGCGCGACCACGACCCCAAGTCGTGCTCCGACTGCTGGACCATAAATCCGAAGTCTTTACGTGAGCAGTCCCGAAAGCTTCTCGAGGCCCGGCAGTCGGCTCCGTGCTGTTCGAGGTCCCGGTCGCGTAGGAGGTCGAGGGACCGGTTGCGGAGCCATCATCACTCTTCATCCAAGTCTTCGCACTCGGGGTCAGGTAAGTCGAAGCACAAGAAGAAGTCGGAGAAGCATCGTCGCTCTTCGACTTCGACGTGACAAGGGATGCAGGTGGTACCCCTCCCGGGCCTCTGTGTGCGGAGCCCGAAGGGCCGACTCGGGCTTCCCTCCCTTCCCGGAACCCAGAGCGACCCCTGCCCAGCTTCGTCAATTTTACGAAGCGATGCATGCCATCTTTGGGCAGCCCGACTCCGCCGGCGCGCCTTCGGGCCCTGCGGACTCGGCTGGGGGCCCTGGGCCTTCGATGCCGGCGGCTCTGGCCTCGGCACCGCAGGGCCCCCTTGGATCCAGGCCTGGATCTGGATCGGCGCCGGTTGACCTTGTGACACCTCCCCCGGCACCGATTCCACTAGCACCACGTGGCAGTCAGGACTAACCTCCTGACAGAGGTGCTTCAACCGGCAGCGAGCTTTTCGGAGCCCCTGCTGCAGTTTAATGAAGCCCTTACAGACATCCTTTTGGGCACCTGGTCCAGGCCCAACACAGGGGCTCCTGTGGAAAGGATGATTGCCTGACGCCACCGCCCGACCCTGGGCGATCCCACTTTCCTTTCCCAACACCCCCTGAGAGCTTGGTGGTGCAAGCCTCCACCTTCTAGGGCGCATTTCCTACTGCTCCACCTGATAGGGAATCCAAAAAGCTGGACCATCTTGGGAAGGAGATGTTTTCTTACTCAGCTTGGGACTGCGGTTGGTAAATACTGCATGTCTATTGGGCCGTTACACCCACTCCGTGTGCGACACGGTTGCGCAAGTGCTGCCTCAGTGCCCAGAGGAGGCTGGGGCCGTACTCTCTCAGGCAGTTGCCGAAGGGAGAGACGCTGTGGGCTGGATACCGCCGACTCACTAGGCAGGACGATTTTCATGTCGGTAGCCCTTCGACGCTACGCCTGGTTGAGGTCGACTGGTTTTTCAAGGGATGGTCAATCCACTCTTATGGACATGCCCTTTGATGGCCTTCGCCTAATCGGTCACAAGGCAGACAACGCGCTGGAGGGCTTTAAGGACTCTCGGGCTACGGCCAGGTCCTTGGGCCTCTCTACCACCCGCCCTGCGCAGTCTGCCTTTTGCCCTTTTTGGGGCTACGGAAGGGGTGCCCCTCCACGTCCCGCCCAGAGCCACAGGCCGGCACAAGCTGTTCAGCCCCAGCGCGGCCGGGGACGTGAGAACCACCGGCGTGGTTCTGGTGCCAGCGGGCGGGCCAGTCTACCACAGCCCCCTCTGCAGCAGCCTCCAAACCTTCCTAGTCCGACCTTTCAGGGCCACCAAACGCCAGTGGGCGGCAGGATTTGCCATCACCTCCCCCACTGGCGCACCATCACGTCGGACAGGTGGGTTTTGCAAATAGTCCGAAGGGGCTACTCCCTCCCCTTCGAGACTAACCCTCCCACCATGCCGCCTCAGTACCAGCGCATGTTGGAGGATCATCTGGCCCTTCTCCAACAGGAAGTTTCGGCACTCTTGGCCAAGAAAGCCATTGAGCGAGTTCCTGTCCCGGAAGTAGGTCGTGGTTGCTATTCCCACTACTTTCTGGTGCCCAAGAAGGACAAAGGCCTGCGTCCTATCTTGGATCTCAGGAACGTCAACCGCTTCTTCCGGAAGGAGAAGTTCAAATGTTGACGCTAGCTCAGGTCCTGTCTGCCCTTGACCCTGGAGACTGGATGGTAGCGTTGGACTTGCAGGACGCTTACTTTCACATCCTTGTCCTGTCGGCCCACTGGCGTTACCTGCGGTTCACTGTAGGCCACGAGCACTTTCAGTTTACCGTGCTCCCCTTCGGCCTTACCAGCGCCCCTCGGGTGTTCACGAAAGTGATAGCGGTGGTCGCAGCTCATCTGCGCAGATCAGGGGTTCCAGTCTTCCCCTATCTCGACGACTGGCTGTTGAAGGCGGGCTCACCCCAGGCTGTCGTCTCCCACCTCCAGACTATGGCCGACCTCCTGCATTCGCTGGGGTTTTCCATCAACGTGCCAAAGTCACACCTGATTCCCTCTCAGAAGCTCCTCTTCATCGGAGCGGTTCTGGACACGATGCAGTTTCGGGTCTATCCTCCCGAACAGCGAGTCCGGGATATTCGGGCTATGATTTCGATCTTTCAGCCTCTATCCCGGGTTTCGGTCAGAATGACCCTGAGGTTGCTGGGCCTCATGGCCTCCTGCATCCTGCTGGTGGACCATGCCAGATGGCATATGCAGATTCTGCAGTGAGACCTGAAGTTCCAGTGGGCACAACATCCGGGGAACCTGTCCGATCGCGTCCAGATCTCGGAGGGCACTGCACACCAATTGCAGTAGTGGCTAACGAACCAGGATTGGGTCGGCAGCAGATCCCTCTCCCTTCCTCAACCAGAGTTCACAGTGGTGACCGATGCATCACTTCTGGGATGGGGCGGCCACATGGGGGAGGCGGAGATCAGAGGCCTCTGGTCTCCGGCGGAGTCTGGGCTCCACATCAACTTTCTGGAGCTTCGGGCGATTTGTCTTGCACTTAAGGCATTCCTTACCTCTGTCCGGGGAAGAGTAGTGCAGGTGTTCACGGACAACACCACCGGCATGTGGTATTGCAACAAGGGGGGCATAGCTTGCCATCATGGCCGCGTAGACGTGCTTTGTGAGAGCTCCGCGCGGCGGCCCGATTTTCAGCATAATCCTGCAATATCCTGGCTCATGCCTGCAACAAAAGCGGTCTCCTGGGACTCGAGAGACCTTGCGCTGCCATACGAGCGGTTGCGGCCGTTCGGGGACTCCCGTGTGTATTGAAACGGAGCCCGGACCTCCTGTTGTATTCCGCTTTAGGTGTCCGTATATAGGTTTTCATGATACATGTCCTTATATAGGCACAATTTGCATTGCCCTTATATAGGCATAAGATCCCAGTCCTTATTTAGGCATTAGCCATGCTATCCAAATACAGGCATGGTCATCTACATCCGTCCACCCTAACGTCACAACGAGTTCTTAGAAACCAGACCCTTAAGCTCTTGGGAGTTCCCCTAGCACAGGATTATTGATTTCTCCAAGAACTCATTTATTATGCATGAACCGCTATTCCTTAAGGGTTCATTCCTGACGTCTTCCTCTGCCCGACTTTACGTCAATGCTAACATTCCAAGGCACCTACCGGGTATAAATATACCTTCCCTTGCCCAAGCAAGTAGGAGGAGACCTCGACTTTAGAGGAGCCCGTTTCCCGGCCTGACGCACTGACAAGAGACGCTGTCATCCCTGCTCGCAGAGAATCCAGCTCCCAGTGTTCTGACTCCCTTCGCGGGGTGTTAGAGTTCGAGACCCGGAAGGAGATTCCCACCTCTCTCATTCTCAAGGTATGGAGCTGACTAGAACCTAGAGGGACTCTTGGCATACTAGACTTGGCATACTAGACTTGGTATACTAGACTTGGTATACTAGACTTGGCATCTAGACTATAGCATACCATACTATAGAATACATCACCTACTTCTTACCTTGCACCACACTTAGGTTAGGTACACTGGGGTAGAACTAGTTAGAGAAGCATCTTATGAGTACTCGCATTTTTAGCTTATGTTATTTATGTATATGAATATATGTGTCATAGCTAAAAGATAATGCTAGCGCAGTATTATTTCTTTCTACTGCTTACGCTGTACATTATATATCTCGCATACTGTCTTGTGATCATAACAGCTCATATCTCTTACACGAGAAACAAGACTGTTCAATAAATCCTTTTATTGAAACGCCCGTCTATTCTTTCTGTGTAACTCTGAAGAAACTAAGCATGCACGATTAGCTGAGTGAAACTGTTATCTATTGTTTCCACGATTCTGGGAGTGTTCCGATTCTAAAGGGAAACAAAGTTGTCATGAATATACGGTTGCCAGAAACTACTCCCTTCTTGTTTACAAGGAGTTTCTAGTGGCCTCTGAGTTAGCTGGCACAAAGTAATTAAGTTTAATATACTCGATAGGGACATACTGACCTCAGTCCTATGTCGAATCTATAGGGTATATTATTCCAATGCGCAGAGCCTATTAGGGAAATAGGAACTACACTACATGGCGCTCAATGTTTGGTAAGGCAGTAATTTAACGCTAGATACTGAGTAACTCGGTCGTGCTTTTCTCTCAGAGTCCCCTACTCACATACTCCATAAGACGTCTGGAGTGGGTAGGGTTAAATATCCGCCAAAGCTAAATAGGATAAAAATCCTATATATATTAGCTGTTTGGTTTGATCAACGTTGAAGGATACAGTGTTCCAAAATATTGTGCACCTTATCTTTTGTTTCCTTCAAAAAACAATGTCTAACACCGAGAACGGTGTAGCTGCGTCTGACCCAGTCGTAACAGCTTTTAATTTACAGGTTTAAATGAAACCGATGAGGGTGTTATAAACATCCACCCAAACTTAAGGAGAGCCATCACTCTAAAACTTATAAAACACGGCCTACCACCAAGAGGTGGTAGAGCAGTTTTCGTGATAGAGGCACACAAATCCTTTCAGACAGAGGTATTCTATTCATGGATAGTATTCCCAGAATCAAATCCAATAACAAAACTATTTCACTTCTTTAAAGAAGATGAACCACCAGAGGAATATATTCCTTTCGAGGATATTGAAATTTCACTCACATACCAGGAGCATAATCTCTGGTTTAAAGGTGCCCTAAAACATCACAAAAACATTACCAGGCTCGGTCCACTAGGTAGACCAGGAGCAACATGGCCGATTCTAGCCGGCTACACACCTCATCCTGACATTGATGTAATGTCAGACGAGGAATTACTTACTCAACTACAAGAGTTAATAAAAAATTACAGACAATTAGTCCAATATGTCATGCGGACTTTCACAGTCCAACCACCAATGACCATTCCAAATCAAACCCCTCAACAGGGGAATACACAAAAAATTACTCCAAAGACTTTACACGCAGTCATGGGTAAAATGCCCCAAAACGTGAACAAATTCCATTCTGGATAGCTCAAAAAATTACTCATATCGAAGCAGTATTTCCAAATACTAGCCCTTATGAGAAACACAGAATCCTAACAATCTGTTTACCAATGGGGATCATACCAGAACTGGAAGACTGCACCACTTGGGGCACAGGCTTTGCTGCCATTTATACTAAAACACATGGTGTTCCATCAATTGCAGTAATACCAGATGTCCTAAAACAAATTCAAAACGAATACGGGGCAGAACCTGCTCTAAATTTAGGTATGAAATTACTGAAAAACTTCGACCAGGTCTCAACAATAATATTATCTAATATTAAAGGGGAGGCAGCATCAGTGGCGATCCGCCAACGCTTAAGGGAATTTGATGTAACAGAACATCAACATGAACTACCCAGAATAATAGAACAATATTATGCAGAATTAGGCAGAGATAGTTTGGGTGGAAAACCTTTGAAGCCAAACTATCTGAAAGTCCTGAGAAGGACTCTATTAAACAAAATCCTACATCTTCTAAAAAGAAGTGGGAAACTAATAAACAAAATTCAAAAGAGAGACGTTTTCAATCCCGAGGTAGGTCTCCTCAAAAGGAGCCCTCTGAAAGGAGGTATAACCTCAGGAATAGGGATAATTTAAGAAAACCTGACAGGTATCAAGATACTGATACACGTTCCTCTCGTACCTTTCAGATATCGTCACAGACATCAGAAAGAAGAGGACGGTCAGAACACAGAGAAGAACGCGTAAAATCCAAAGATGATAAACACGTTCAGAAAAATAAATCAAAACCTCAATTCACAAAAAAGAAGGTAGCAGGTCTGAAGATCAGACATGCCGAGAATACTGAGAACACAGCTCAAGAACGGAGAATGGGCTCAGATGATGCTGGACAGTGCAGCAGAAGTAACAATAGCTCGCCAGAACCTGAAGGAACTTCTGGAGATAGTGGACTTGAATGAGTACATCACAGTAGAGACTGTAGACACCAGGGTTAGTACTCCACAAAAGTTATATGAAATAACACTCCAAATGGATGGAGACATACCAAGAAAAGTGAAAACACTTTTTTGGGAGAAACTTTCAAGGGGTTATGATATACTTCTAGCAGAAAAGGACTGGCCACCAAACTTTGTCAGGGAGTGCCCACATGGCGAGGACATCATTATGCTAGCCTTCTCCAACCATATTCCAATTCACCTAAAATATACTTATGCCAGGAAATGGGCAGTTGCCCAGGCCCCAGCATTATACAAAAATCATGAAGGATGGGATGAGGACTCACCTCACCACAAAATACATCTAAAAAATCAACCTACTGCACAAAGGCAGTACCCAATAAAGCAAGAAGCTAAAAAACAGGTCAGGGAGATCTTAGATCAACTTGAATACCAAGGGGTGATTGAAACATGCACCTCCTCAATGAACAATCCTTTGTTTCCTGGATCCAAACCAGACAATACATATCGTCTAGTTTTGGATTACAGACACTTGAACACTTGTTCCAAAACATTTGCAGTGCATAATGCACATAGTACAGCATTAATGAATAACATTGTGCGGTACTTAACAGCTTTCTCAATAATGGGGACCCAGCGTCAATTTTGTAGACTCCCACAAGGATTCAAAAACAGCCCGGGGTTATTCTCAGCAAGGGTAACAGAGTTACTACAAATTTATGATAATGAGGCATTGTCATATGTCGATGACATCTATCTGACAGACGATGACCTAGATAGGCACTTGAACAGGGTGAGTACCATTATATTGGGCTTCGCCTCTGAGAGCTATAAATTCAACTTTAAAAAATCCAGAATTGCCCATCTCAATGTCCTTTTCCTAGGATATGAGCTTTCAAGTGAAGGCAAGAGCTTGGCAGCTAACTTTTTAGAAAAGTGCGCGCTGCTCCAACCTCCAAAAACGCTGAAAGATTTACATTCCATCTTGGGTTTCCTAAATTTTGGAAGAACTTACATTCTAAATTACGCAGAAAGGGTTAAACCTCTCTACGAATTAATCAAACCTGATTTTTCAACAAAACATTGGACACAGGAACACACAGAAATCCTGCGTTCACTCCAAGCTAACATGTTAGCAACAAATCACTTACAAACACGCGTAAATAAACGCAATTTAGTGATCCGAATAATTTCGGGTCAATGCGGATTCACCTATTTAACATTTAATGAGGGTGAAAAAGTACCAATAGCATACAAATCACATTTGTATACACAAGCAGAAATGCGCTTCACTTCAACAGAAAAAATACTGACAGCAGTTCAAACCGCTGTAGCAAAAGAAAGAGTTCTAGCACAAGGGAAACGCATTATTGTCGTAACTCCAGTACCAGCCTTAGAGGTGGTTACAAAAGCGAGCATTCCAAATGCAAAAGCTTTACATCCTAGATGGATAATCCTAGATGGATTGCTGCTACAGATGTTGAATATGTTTTTGATCCTGATTTAAAAACACAAGCGTTCCTGCAATATGAACATGAATGTCCTCTGCCCACTGAAATTTTGTCTCTCGATCAGTACGAATTTATAATTTATACTGACGGATCAGCACAACCCGCTACAGGGAGTAAGCAAGCTTACAGTGCAGCGTGCGCAATCGTTAACCCGTTTACCGCGGCGATAATTTCGCCGCAGTGCGGGGCGTTCCATTATGTGGGCGGGGCCGCGTCGGCCAACGGACGTGCGCAGCACTACCGAGGTAGTGCTCGCGACGGCCGTTGGCCGACGGGCGCACTTAAAGGGTTAAAGGTCGCATGCGCGATGGTAACTTTAGACCAATGGTCACTAAAACTCAATCTCTAGGAGATTGTACAGCTCAGCGAGCTGAACTACAAGCATTCAAACTGGCACTTGAAAATACAGATCGCGAATTCCCCACACTTATAGTGTGCGATTCTTTTTGCTGTGTTCAGTCGTATAATGAATATATACAGAGTTGGCTTCAAAACGGGTTCAAAGATGCAAAAGGTGGCACAATAAAGCATAAAACGCTTTGGGAACAAGTAGTTCAGTTGAGAAACGACCTACCAAAAGCTCACGTGATACACACGCTGAGTCATCAACGTGATTGCGTTCACGTTGCAGGGAATTCATTGGCTGATGAAGCCGCAAAGGGGCTGTTCAGACGGCTTCCGTAGCTGCGATCACTCGTTCAAAAACGAGAATAGACAGTGAGATATTGTTGGCTGTCAATGCTTCAAGCAAAGGAAGTGGTGCAGCGTTACCAAAGAAATTTCCACTCAAGTACTCTTATGTAATTGATGCGAACAACGTTCCTTTTGCTCGAATCCCTGGAGTGGGGGATAGGGTAATTCCAAACATGGAACGTAGATTAGGACTAATCCTACCAGCACATGAGGGGATAACCTCTGCCCATGCAGGTGTTTCTGCAACAGTATCTTTACTAAAACAAAGATATTGGTGGCCTGGCATTAGGAAACAGACCAAAAACTATGTTTTGGAATGTGAAATATGCCAACAGATGAAAGTCTCCACAGTGAAACGTCCTGCGCAGACACCCCTGTTGATTTCAGACAAACCATTAGCTTGTGTTTACCTGGACCACTGCGGTCCCTTGCAAAGGGACGGTAACTATAACAATATAATGGTCGCAGTGGATTCGTGCTCAAGGTTCCTATGGATATGGCCTCAGCGCTCGGCTGACGCTCGAACTGTTATCAAAGATTTGCGAGTCTTTATCGGCACATACGCAATTGGCACACTACATTCTGACCAGGGCCCTGCGTTTAGCTCTCGGGCTTACAAAGAAGCCATGGCCAGTTTGGGTGTAGCATTGCGGTACTCCTCTCCATTTCATCCTGAGGGAAATTCTGTTGTGAAAAGGAAAAACCGGGACATAAAGCAGTCTATAACAGCTAGAGTATTAGGTTCGGGTGATGGGTGGGTCAAACATCTTTATGGGGTCCAACGCTCATTAAATAATTTGCCAGGAAGTTCTCTAGGGTGGGTCACTCCATATGAGGTCCTATTTGGGACAAGAATGTGGGTTCCTGATCTCGAATGTAAAGGCACAGTGGTGGAAAATAAACCCTTTGATATCAAAGATCGTTTGGCTGTTTTACAGGATCTAAATGAACTAAGATCGAAACAAAGCAACGTGTTCCTGAAGCCAACCACCACTGGGGAAAAACCGGCAGTCCCGGCAAGGCCTGTCTGGATCCCAAAAGTTGGGGATCTAGTCAGAGAGAAGTATGCGGACAAGAAGGAATTTGGACCTTCTTACAGACAACCAGTAACTGTCCTAGCCGTCCACGGAACAAGAACAGTACTTCTGCCGCCCCTTGCTGGAAAAAAGGAGAAAAGATTTGTGTCAATCGACCTCATCAAACCACAGTATGTGGCCAATACTAAATAGTAGGCCTCGTGGACTCCGACCTAGAAGCAGACGCACTCCTCTCGCTACTATCCAAGAGGTTCAGACTGAAAGACTCATAACCATCGAGAATTCAGCAGTAAGAGATGAAGGATTAAGCAACAATGCTATGGAACTCGTCCCTCTTGAAACTCAAGTAACAGTTCATCCCGATACACCTGAGTACACCAACGTAACAAGTGATCAACTGGTTGCAGCGATTTCAACAAATCCTGATGCAATTCCAACAATTGACCGAACTGCTTCTGGTTATTTCATTAACTTTGATACGTTTTCTGAGGATCCGAGTGAGCCTGAAACGACGCCAGCCCTAAAAACTTTCAAACAACAAGTACAAGACCTTTTTCATTTCCTGAAAGAGACTTATCTGGTTTCACCATGGATTGAACTATGGATTATTTCTGGAATATTTTTCTTTCTGCTTTGGCTAGCTTTGGTTATGACTATCAGCGTGCTTATAAATGGCAGATACATCCATATGGACACTGAAAGTAAAGATGTGAACTTACTTTTAAAACCACACAAATCATCCCATCGTGAAGCAAGAGACTTGTCAGCAGTGAACATCACAGCCGTTCCTATACAGGATAGTATAGTGTGGGACAAAACCAATTTCGATATATCGGCCCAACGGAACTTTTGAACATTCCACATTTATTTAAAATTTCATTAAGTGATTTTATTACCTCCAATACCTATTCTGATGATTGGGACTTTGAGACTGTAAATGACATGATGTCTGATCTAGAAAGGTCTGCTGCATTCTCTAACAATGACTACTTAGAGTGTTCATCAGACTACGAACAGCTATATTGTTACAACCACTATGGTCATCATTTCTTGCATAAATCTGCAACACCTAGAAATGTGTTTATGTTTAACCAATTGGAACATTGTCCTACACCACCAAAGGGTAGTTCAAAAACGTTTTCAAATAAGTTTCCATATTTCTCAGGGTACAATACATCTGATCCAGAAACATTTTACTATAAAAATGTAAACAAAACAGGACAGAAAATTATGTTAACCAATACAAAACAGATTTATTCTGCAGCCTTTATTACCCAACTGTCTAGACAAGGATTTGACTTTTGGAAAGACACAATCGACACAAAATCTGTCTGGGGTTCTAAAGATTGGCAAGTGCAGGGAATAGAAGCTTTGTTTAGAGCATGTATCATCCCACAGCAAATAATGTTTTTGAATGACACTGTGCAACAAACGTCTTGCCTTGGTTTAGCCAAGATCAAAGACATGAACACACCTTCTGTACCAACACCTGCAAGTAATAGCACTACACAGGGAGCGGTCACAGTAGACACAATACTACAAAACAACAGAACAGGTCCTGATTGGAAAAAATGGTTACTCTGGCCCACAGACACAAACATCTGTCAAGAAAGATTCCTGAATAGAATACAGGCCTTTACTATCCAAAGGCCAGACCCACGTTATGTTCAACGACAACATCCGGGGGTAGTAACAACATACAGTGTAGGAAAATTGTGCCTCGACTGGTTACAAAAATCTACACTCGAGGATGTGAAACAACACTTATCTTTGCTTAAAGACTTAAAGACGACGCAGACCTTAGGGATTTCTTGCTAGGACCGAGAAAACCGCGTCAAAAACGTTTCATATATGCCGGCATTTATGCTGCTTATAATGAAGTATGGAAGGTTTCACAGGCAGAGGCCGCAGAAAGAATACGTGAGCTTGATCGTATTAACTTAGAGAAATCTCTCACTGTGGTTGACAGTGGGTTAACAACTTTGTCATCCAGAATTTATTCATTGGACAACATTGTATCCTTTGCTATTGACATACTGGAACAAGATTTAGCCATGTTACAACAAGGCCAATCTCAGTTACGTTCTATTATGTTATTAAGCTGGACGCTGCAATCTTTGCGTGCAGGCTATGTGCCTTGGCGTTTTATCAACACGTTGTCTCTGTTTTCAGAATACAATCTAACAGATAAACAGATCGAACTGGCACAAAGGGGAGCAAAGTATACAGTGCTGAGCATTGAAAAACTGGAAAAATTACCTTTTACGGTAGCAGAAAAATCAGCTACAGAATGGCTTATCCATGGCAAAATAACTCTGCCTGTCACTACTTTTCAGTTTCAGTATTGCCTCAAACAAATGCAAGCAGGCAAATATGAAAGGTTGGGTAAAGAATACATTAAGACATCCTGGGATTTACCTTACGAATACAGATGTTGGAGTGGGGATCGTGAAGTGTTTCTAAGCGGTACACACTGTGAAAATGCACTAAGCGGTTCACTCATATGTCAGGACATTTCTTTACACGGGGCTTGTAATGGTCCTGTGGCAAACTTGTCCTGCCACCTGCAGGGTACACCAGCTACTGTGATTAATCCAACGTTTGGCCAACTTTCTAACGGGAGTTACCTCATGTTGAATGATCAGAGTTGCTGTGGCATGTTGCCAGGCATCCCATATCTGGTAACGGTCGACTCCAGGGTTACTTGTTGTATGCAAGTATTGTTCCCCCCAATAGACACAGTCAGGGAGTTGCCTCTATGGCCTTCATTGAATGTTTCTTTTATACGTTTTGATACTTTAAGCAGAATGAAAGCCATGCTTTTGCAACAAACCGTGCCTTTGACCTCGGCCAAAGAAATCTATGATTTACAAATTGCAAGGACTTCGGCTGAGATACAGGCTTTAATTCGTACAAACTGCCCTATACATTTCGTAGACATGATGGGATGTATCTTAAACATGTCTGATATGAGCGGGATTGTACATGTATTTAAGACCATCTGTTCAGGACTGTTAACACCTTTTCAGGCAGTCCTCTGAATCATTCCAAACTTCGCACATTCGGTGTTTGGTGGTGTGCCATTAATTCTAGCACTGGTTGCGGGAATCCTGTTTTTATTCCTACTACTACGCTATGGCAAGCCTATCAACCGGCGTCACTCCCAGAAATTTAGAGAAAGCTCTCCTAGAACAGAAGTGCCGTGAGCGCATAGTGCAACTTTTGGGCATACCTCGTCTACGGGAACTTAATACAACATGGTTTCTGTCATTTAGACCAATCTGGCAAGATTGCATCTTACCTGTTCTACGCTGCCTGCTTTGCGGTGAAGAATGCGTGCTAGACATCTGTCTAACACTCCCATCAGTCATGCCAGCGGATATCGATACTCTGCTGGACCCGATAACAGCCCATGCTCTGTGTTGTCCCCAGAGGCTACCAATCCTGATGACGGCATTCGTTGAGATCTCACAGACGCTTCCTGCTACTGCTGAGGTACG
Organism: Calotriton arnoldi; assembly: GCA_963921515.1. Classification (NCBI taxonomy): domain Eukaryota; kingdom Metazoa; phylum Chordata; class Amphibia; order Caudata; family Salamandridae; genus Calotriton; species Calotriton arnoldi. The sequence continues at coordinate 42,355 of CAWUFW010023692.1, read as the reverse complement.
AGATGGATCAACAGGCACACAGATAACAACGGACGCGAACATTGCTGCAGCATCCTATGCTGAAGGCGATGCTTCACATCTCTGTGCAGTTAACCTTCTAAACGAGGTGTTCCAACTGTCACCGACATCGGTAGACGATCTTTTGTCTACAGGAATAGATGATTTCATGTTTACACCAGACCCATACACTGACTTTGATTCGGCTCACAGTGTACCGGGGAAGCAATGAATTTGGCCTCCATATTTTCAAAACAAAAGAAAACTTGGAACTCTTCCTAAAAATTGAATTTTTTTTCTCTCTCTATTTTTTGAAAATACATGGCAATTCAATCTGCTTACAGTAGAACTATTCATATAGAACAGACTTCTTTGAATACTTCCAGGGACACATTGTCACCTTATTTACTACAGTTTCATTTAGTACCATGTTATGAAATGGCTTTGATTTTTGAAAACTTGTCAACCATTTCGTCATATGTATATATTTCTGTTTATTCATTCATGTTGCATTTATTTCCAATATATGCTTAGAATGAACAAATGCTTTAAAATGTACAGTACCTATTGCATTACATGTTTAGCAACAGTTTTTTTTAAACTTCTTTTAATATGCTTTTAGAAATGTTTTTAGCAACATGTGGTACTCAGTTTAATGTTTAGCATTTAATGTTTAGCATTTAGTACTATCGTTCATTCGAAAGTGGAGTGGGTGTTGTATTCCGCTTTAGGTGTCCGTATATAGGTTTTCATGGTACTTGTCCTTATATAGGCACAATTCGCATTGCTCTTATATAGGCATAAGATCCCAGTCCTTATTTAGGCATTAGCCATGCTATCCAAATACAGGCATGGTCATCTACATCCATCCACCCTAACGTCACAACAAGTTCTTAGAAACCAGACCCTTAAGCTCTTGGGAGTTCCCCTAGCACAGGATTATTGATTTCTCCAAGAACTCATTTATTGTGCATGAACCGCTATTCCTTAAGGGTTCATTCCTGACGTCTTCCTCTGCCCGACTTTACATCAATGCTAACATTCCAAGGCACCTACCGGGTATAAATATACCTTCCCTTGCCCAAGCAAGTAGGAGGAGACCTCGACTTTAGAGGAGCCTGTGTCCCGGCCTGACGCACTGACAAGGGACGCTGTCATCCCTGCTCGCAGAGAATCCAGCTCCCAGTGTTCTGACTCCCTTCGCGGGGTGTTAGAGTTCGAGACCCGGAAGGAGATTCCCACCTCTCTCATTCTCAAGGTATGGAGCTGACTAGAACCTAGAGAGACTCTTGGCATACTAGACTTGGCATACTAGACTTGGTATACTAGACTTGGTATACTAGACTTGGCATACTAGACTATAGCATACCATACTATAGAATACATCACCTACTTCTTACCTTGCACCACACTTAGGTTAGGTACACTGGGGTAGAACTAGTTAGAGAAGCATCTTATGAGTACTCGCATTTTTAGCTTATGTTATTTATGTATATGAATATATGTGTCATAGCTAAAAGATAATGCTAGCGTAGTATTATTTCTTTCTACTGCTTACGCTGTACATTATATATCTCGTATACTGTCTTGTAATCATAACAGCTCATATCTCTTACACGAGAAACAAGACTGTTCAATAAATCCTTTTATTGAAACGCCCGTCTATTCTTTCTGTGTAACTCTGAAGAAACTAAGCATGCACGATTAGCTGAGTGAAACTGTTATCTATTGTTTCCACGATTCTGAGAGTGTTCCGATTCTAAAGGGAAACAAAGTTGTCATGTTTATGCGGTTGCCAGAAACTACTCCCTTCTTGTTTACAAGGAGTTTCTAGTGGCCTCTGAGTTAGCTGGCGCAAAGTAATTAAGTTTAATATACTCGATAGGGACATACTGACCTCAGTCCTATGTCGAATCTATAGGGTATATTATTCCAATGCGCAGAGCCTATTAGGGAAATAGGAACTACACTACACTCCGGGGTGAGTGGGCACCATCTTGGCTCTCGGCGGTGCGACGGGGCCGCGAAGCCTGTGTCTCGGCTCAGTCGCCTCATGAGGAAGTGACCCGCCTGAAATGTAACCCCTGTGGGGGACGAACTCTATCAGGAGGTGACCTGAGGGAGCTAGGAAGAGCCGCAACGCACAGACCACGCGACGCTCGACCGAGTAGTTTCCGCGCGGCCCTGAGAAACGAGGGCTGCAACGGGGGTGCGTGAAGATAAGGCCACCCGGGAGCGGGGAGCGGCGCCGGAGGCGCTCAGAAGCACTTTTCAATACACCTAATGACAGGTTGGTGACTGCCCCCCCGGTGCACTCCCCTAAGAGGAACGACTCTGCTGCAGTTCCCCAGAGCCAGTGAAGCTGCTGTAAGAGGGTCGGATTAACAACTGATTGTCCCGGGATCGGTGGGACTGCTAAGGGACACCCCGCCCAGTGGATTGCCACAGCTAAGGGAAGCTGAGGGACGAAGTGCACTGAGAGGACGCCGCCGATCCTCTGGGACCTGGAGAGTTCGTGGTGCGGGCCTGTTTGGATACGCTGTTTGTATAGAGGGGACAGAGACCCCTATGGCGGATCGTTGCTGACTGGGGGTCTTCCTGAGAAGGCTATACACACGCAGGGTTCTGGGAGGTGCCCCTCGGCGGGACACACAAAGTGGAGTGTGACGCGAGACCTACCGCGAAGTACTGTGAAGGGGTCCCTGACAGTAACTTACCTGATGGCCCATGGGAGCCGGATCCCACGCGGAGATCTTTGAAGGGAGCCCACACTGAACAAGTGGGGAGATTTAGGTGAGGCCTGCGCTCGATAATATCGAAAATTACGGGGGCTGACGGATCTGTGTACGGAGTGCTTTGGGGATCCCTCTACCTGGAAGAACCCCACAGGATCCCGGTGGGCGCACTGTGCGGGTCAACATGGAAAAGGATAAGACAACGAAGGCGCAGGCCAACAAAATCTCGAATTATGCACAGCCCATAGCCCATGGCCCTGGGGCTAGGGAGGAGGACCCTGGGCCGGGAAAGGGGACAGCAGAAGATGTCGGAGACTCTCCCACACTAAAAGATTTTATTCAAGCTATCCAATCGACCAGAGACGACATGGTCAGAAAAATAGATGCCGTAGCCATAGACGTTAATCTATTGCGGTGTGATCTTCGAAAGGTCACAGATAGAGTGACTGTCACGGAGAAAGACACCAACGCCTTAAAGCTGGAAGTGAAAAGTCTTAGCGCCGCGATGGTGGAACTGAAACGGCAGGTCATAAAACTGGACGATAGAGCTGAAGATTCAGAAGGAAAGTCGAGAAGAGGGAATCTGAGATTTGTTGGGTTTCCCGAAAAGGCAGAAGGCCCCTCCGTGGAACTGTTTCTGGAGGACTGGATCGTACATGAAATGGCTCCCACACAGTTGCCAATGTTTTTTAGCATCAAGAGAGCGCACAGAGCATTGGTGGCTCCCCCTAGTCCTGTAGCGCCCCCCAAGGCTATCATTGCAAAGCTATTCAACTTTAGGGATAGGGATCTCCTCCTCCAGCTTTCGCGCAGTGGGCGGCGCTTTTTCTTCGAAGGCCATTCAATATCGGTGTATCCCGATTACACCCAGAGAGTCCAGGAACAAAGAAAGACCTTTGTCGCAGTCAAACGGAGACTAAAGGACTTGAATCTAAAATACAGCCTCATGTTTCCGGCCAAGCTGAGGGTGGAAAGTGACGGTCGAGTGCTGTTCTTCTTTTCGGTGGAGGAGGCGAGGAACTGGTTAGACACCAAAGCCGGAGGGGAGATGCCTAGTGGCATCCACGGCCTCCACGGGAGCAGAATTGGCGAGGGCATCCTTGAGGAACCGCAGACATTCCATACGTCAGACACAGTCCAGACGGACTTCGAGCTTGGGCCGCATCACGGAACTCCAGGACGGCACGTTGCAGGCCTCGGACTCGGAGATTGTGCCGGACTCTGTGGAAGTGACGCCGGACGTGTGGGCTGGAGCCGGAGACCCAGGCAGCGACCAAGAATGAACATTGACTGTGGTATGGTGAAGAATGGAACCGCACAGAAGGGTCTAATACGTATCTGTGATGTGAGGGGGATCCCCGGGAGACTGTATCCAATTATCCTGATAGGGTCCCCAGGAGACTGGTAATTTGAAATTATAAGGATGCAATTAACGGTTTTCTCCCCCTTTCTTATTTCCCTATGCTATTCTCAGTTTGATTGTATGGAGGGAGTCCATGGAGACTGCTATTAAAACTACAGGCATGGGCGGCCGCTGGAGTAGCGAAGACCCCACTAGAGTCCAGGCCAGCCGGGGAAGCTTGAGAGCAATCTCGCACCTCGGTGTAGTCAGTTCTCTTGCACAGCACACAACGCCAGTTAAGACGGGACTGGGTTTTGGCCCTTGGCCAAGTGAACCAATGTTGAAAAGTTTATTGAAGAGGGAAGGGGGTGGTATGGGGCGGTATGTGTTGTTTCGTCTATGGAGCGTAAGGTACACAGTGAAACTCTCACTACTGCCCAGGGGGAGGGGAAGGGGTTGGGTTTGTTTGATTTTCAAATTTTATTCCTGTTGGTTTTTAGGGAAATCTTGGCGTCGCAATGTAGTACACTATGCCAGGCAATCTACTAGGTCGAAATGTCAGATTCCACAGGGAGCGGGGGGTAGAGGGGAGATGTATAGGTCCATGCCGCCATGTCAGCGCAAATGTTAAAGATATTAAATTGGAATGTTCGGGGCATGGCCGGTCTTGACAAACGTCGAAGGGTGCACGCATTTTTAAAGAGGTATAAAATAGCAATTGCAGGGCTCCAGGAAACACACATATGGGGGAATACTATAGCAAGTGTACGGAAACGGTGGCGGGGTCAACTGTATGCAACCTCGTACTCCGGTTATGCTCGAGGGGCGCTGGTGTGGGTGGCACCAGGGGTCCCATTTCAACACCTCCACCATGTCCTGGATCCTGAAGGACGTTACGTCATTTTGTTCGGGCGGTGGGAGGGCAGGGAAATTTGTATTGTTAATGTCTATGCACCTAACTCGGACTGCCCTGACTTCTTCCCGTCAGTCATGAAGACAGTCGCACCGTATATGGGTGCAGAGCTTATTCTCTTCAGTGACTTCAATTGCATCTTTTAAAAAAAAAAAAATTAAATGTTCTTTATTGAAATTTATTACCAAGAAAATACAGCATATATAGAAGTACGAATGCATAACAAGAAATAACCCGCCCTCCCCTACCCCCAAGGTTCTTCCCGCCCACCCACCCTGGCTGGTCCTTTGTCTTTAGCAGAAATAGCAGCAATAAAGGGAAGAAAAAGAAGGAAAAGAAAAAAAGATGCGTTCAACCACTGGCATGAGAAAAGAAAGAAAAGTAAGAGAAAGAAAAAAACACAAAAAAACACACTGTCCAAAAAGTAACAACAAACAACATCTTTGCAAGTATTACACTAAACAATAGGGCCAAACACAGTAACACACAAGCGGAAATAATTGATCACGCATTACCACCATCCTGACTATCTTCGGACCATCTAATCAAAGGGGCCCAAATTTCCATCCCCTTTGCTCTTGCTCTCTGCCCCTTTCTAGCATATACTGCAGTCTCCAAAAATCTCCCTAGCCATTGTTGACCCGTAGGTGGAACAGGATCAAGCCAATGAGTGGCTAAACAGAGTCTGAATACTGTCATAGCAACAAAGAGAAAGGTCTGAACCCGAGCCGGTAGCTGAGGGCTACTCACTCCCAGAACAGTCAGCTGTGGTGTCATCTCTATTCGCTGCCCCAAATGGGATTCTAAAATAGTACCAACTTCCCTTTTGATTATACCCAAGTCGGGGCAGGAAGCGAACATATGTACAATGTCTGCTGCTGGATAGCAGCAGCGTGGACATGTTGATCCTGCACCTCCTCCCCATTTTGAAATCTTCTCCGGTGTTAAATAAAGATTAAACTAGGTCTTAAAACATTGCAATTGGAGGTTGGCAGCAATACATGAGGTTTGGGCCATATAAAGTGAATCTTCTGCTTCCCCCGCTCCAACCCGTAATCGCTCATGCCACCGGTCACAGTGTTTGGGTAAATCATCAGTCATCGTCTCGTTCAATTTTTTATAAATCCCACCAAGTGTACCTGACCCTTTAAGCAAAATCTCAACCAGCGTCACCCGTGCGAAGCCACTACTGCCTCCCGATTTCCTCGCTAAGAAATCTCTTATCTGGAGATAGTTAAAAAATTGTCTATTATCGACTCCAAAAGTTTCTTTAATCATGTCAAAAGAAATCACCCCCGTCTCATCCATAATGTCCCCAACCATCCTAACGCCCTTGTCATGCCAGATTTTCATATACCCATCATTAAAAATACTAGGGAGCGACTTGTTGCCGTACAATGGGGTATACGCATTAATAAGACCCAAACCGAGCCTTTTTCGAACTGAAATCCAAGTTTTAAAAGCACACATCAGCGTCTTAAACTTCACTCTTTTGTAGTATTTAAAATCCGTATAATGCAAGAGACAGCCCCTAGCCTCTGACCCCAGTAATAAATCATAAATTGAGACGGGAGCCGCCTCCTGTACCTGATCAGGTTCAGCCCAAATTAAACTTCCTATTTTAAATAATATAGCAGCCCAGTGGTATAGCTGAAGGTTAGGGACCGCCCAGCCGCCTCTGTCTCTAGGTAGTGTTAAAAATGTTAGCGCCCTCCGGGGGCGAAAATTGGCCCAAAGAAATTTAGTGAACAGCTGGTTCATAGTTTTAAACCAGGTATTGTTAATGGCCAACGGAATTGCCCTAAAAAAATATAAAATTTTCAGCAAAAACACCATTTTAATAACATTACATCTCCCAACCAGTGTTAACTTGAGATTGTCTATGCGATTAAGATCTTCTTTAAATTTTGGAAGCAATGGATCCAAATTAATTTCAACAATTTTAGACACATCCGCCATTATTTCAACCCCAAGATATGTTGCCTTCCGTACGACCCTAGGATCATTAATCTGCAATCCCTTGCCAACAACAACAAGGGTTTTGTTGGGATTGAGTCGATATCCCGAAATATGCCCAAAAATCTGTGCCTCTTTTTCAATTTCAGCTAATGCGCAGAGTGGGTTGGGGGTCACAATAGCTAGGTCGTCGGCATACGCCAAGATCTTGGTGCTCCCCCCATTACTATGTATAGCTAAAATCTGGGTATTAACCGGGAACAAACCCATGTTGGGTGGGTGAAACCAATTTCTTAATCACGGCGGCTAGCCGATTTGCCAGGATCTTGGCATATACCTTTGCGTTGCTGTTAATTAACATTATTGGTCGATAAGACCCCAGCTCCTTAACCGATTTCCCGTTTTTGGGAAAGACCACAATGTTGGCCAAGCCCCATGAGTCGGGTGCCCCCTGACCAGACTGGGCTTCTAGAAAGACATCGACCATTAATTCCAGTAAGCAGGGAGCCAGTTTTTTATAGAATTCCCCCGGAATAGAGTCAGTGCCAGCCGCCTTCCCATTAGCCAAAGAGCTGATTACACCCACAACTTCTTCGGCCGTAATGGGTACCTCCAGTGCCTCTCTTTCCTCCCTAGTTAGCTTTTCCCCTGGGAGTTCTGCTAGATAGTCCTGAATTTCCTTCTCGCTTCCAGTGGTTTCTTCAGTATGGAGCTGTTGATAAAAACGCTGGAAGGCAGCCCGTATATCAGAGGCCTCTGAAACTAACCCAACTTGAGGATCATCAATTGTAAGAATTCCCCCCTGTGTCACCCGTTGTCTAGTGCGAACCGCAAGCATATGTCCCACTCTCTCACTGCATTCTTACATTTTGGATCGCCACGCTGCATATTTCCCTGCCGCTTTAATTGTCCAAACTTCTAAGATTTTAGATTTAGCTAGTGCTACCCGTGTTTGTACCTGCCCCACATCTCCCCCATTCATAATAACATCTACTAATTCCGTCTCTGCCTCAGCTAGTTTGTCATAGAGTTCCTGCATGTGCAATTTACCCATTTTCTGAGACCGCCAGCCATACATTGAGGTTTCCCCTCTTATCCCAGCTTTCAGAGCATCCCATACAATATCCAGCCGAGTACTATCCCTGTTCTCGGATATAAATCTAGGAATCCATACTCTGATATGTGCGATATAATTCTCGTCGTAAAGGAGTGCTCTATCAAAAGTCCAGTGTGGTACCTCCGTCTTTGAAGCATGAAGTGGAATCTCTAGGACTAGCGGATTATGGTCAGACATGACACGTGGAAATTTAGAAATCCTACAGTTGATCGAGAGTCTCTGAGACACAAAGAAATAGTCAAGTCTGGCATGTGACTGATGTGGGGCTGGAAAAAAAGTAAAGCCAGAGTCATGAGGTTCTTGCGAGGCCCAAACATCAATGAGTCCATGAGTCATACATAGACTCCACAGAGATTTAAAGACTTTGGGTTTACGGCCACTATATAGACTAGGCCCAAGCTTCATAGTGTTAGTACTCGAATTTAGATTAAAATCACCACAAATAATTAAAGGCAATGGCCAACCTACAAGTTCCGTATTCAACCAATTAAAAAGGGCGGGATCATCCAACACTGAGCCATAGACCGAACAAAGCGTGAAGGAGTAATTATCCGCATTGCATAAAGTAATAGCCCATCTGCCCAGATGATCCGCTTTAGAGCGTGGGAAGCTAAAAGTTTTTCTGCAAGCCATGATAGCTACCCCTTTTGTACGTGTGCCTTGGGTTGTGAAGGAAACTAGTTGATACCCTGCTAATTCTGCCACCTTTTGACGCCCGGCTTCGATATGTGTCTCTTGCAGACATACTATATCAGCATTCAGATGCTGGATGTCTTCGTTGACCCTGCGCTTTTTATGCGGACAGTTCAAACCACAAATATTAACAGATGCAATTCTAAGCTTACCCCTTGCCATTTTTCATAGTCAAATTCCCATTTGTCTTAATCAAAAGCTTACATAAAATTCTACCTAATATCCATGCCATTACATATAATTCTGCCCATTAGACCCGCCAATCAGCCAAAAGCTTCCCCACCCCCCCTCCCTCCTCCCACCCTGCCTTGCGGCAAAAAAGGTCCAACGACCCTTGTGATGCCTCCTGCATGATACTGCTTCCCACCACCACCCATCAAGATCCACAGCATAAACAACAAGAAATACATTAACTATTGTCCGAGTACATCAGCCTACAGGACCCTTATGATTTGAAGCTCCTGATATCTCACGTAGAAAGTCTTGTGCTTGCATCTCAGAAGAAAAAACCCTTATGTTTCCCCGGTGGATGACCTTGAGGTGGGCAGGACTCAACAAATACACCTCACAGCCAATCTTCTGAAAGGGAGTGATAAGCTGACGTAGCCTCCACCTCCTTTTCACAGTAGTGTGGCAGAAGTCCGGCCTGACAAAAAAGGAATGACCCTGAGCGTCTTTCTTCAGGGCGCGCCTTATCAAAAATTGCTTGTCGTAACAAAAAGTTGCCGAAAAAAATGAATATAGCTCTGGGTTTATCGTTCACTTCATTCTGACCCTTCCTTTTTTTCAACATGAGTGGGAAACGATGTACACGCTGTACTTCTGTATCCCAGTCCCAGTGTGCAAGCTCGGGGAAATCGCCCTTCAGCAATCGCAGCACAAACCCTCTAATGTCTTCACCTTCTGCTTTTTCTGGAATACCCAGTAGCCTTAGATTGTTATGCCTCTGGCGATTCTCAAAATCTTCGAGCTTCCACATGACATCCATCATCCTGGATTCGTTTGATGTAACTTGTTGGGCTATACTCTCAGCACCAGTCTCTAATGTCACCACTCGCTCTTCCAATACCGTTGTTCTTTCGGCAATTTCTGTGCAGGTTTTATTTATTTTCTGAATGGCCCCTTGTATCAACTTTGTTGCATGATAAGCCCTCTTATGCTCCTGTCGAGCTTCAGATTGTATCTGCTTAAGAGTAGAATATATAAGATCCATCAAGGGGAGGACCTCAGTTGCGGACTTCGTTAGAGGAAGTATATTATCATGAACGCTGTCATCGGGTGCCAATCCATCATCAATTCCAAAATGCGTAGTGGAATAGTCCCATTTTAATTGTCCGGTTTGGCTCTGATCGGAATCAGTTTGTCTTGTGTCCTGCGTTTTTTTCCCTTTATTTCTATTCCGCCGTTTCTGAGTGGAGAGGCGCTTTTGCGTGCTAGGATTAGATAGTGAGCTGTCCGAACCCCTCTCTGAATCCTCCAGCATGGATACTTCATTACCACTGGCATTGGATGGCTCAGAATCTTCGTTGAGAGAAAAGAAATTGTCCCCTCCTTCAGGAGTCCCTGCGATCAAGTACTGTGTCTGAGAGAGCCTAGGATTGACAGTTAAGCTTTTATTAGTGACCTGTTCCTGTTCCTCACTCCCATGTTTCCCAGCCATGGTATTAGCCTCCAAGCGCTCTGATTCCCCCTGCAAGAGTTCCCCTTGGCCTATACATATAGATGAAAAGGGCCCCAGTCCCGTACTTACAGTGGCCGGGAATAGAAGGACATCTCCACCTGTAACCGGCACTGATGTAACCTCAACATTGACCGCTTCAGCCTCAATGACCGTTTCGCCTTTCTCCTGAATTTTCCCACGGCCGGCAAACATTCCAGGAATCACTCGCTGCCTGTCGGGGGCAGAACCTGTCTCCTCTCCTGGACGCTGATCCTTGACTTTCAGTTTCCCAGGGGCCGCCTCCACGCTTCCTGTTGCCGCTGCGGGAGTAGCGCCTCCTCCTTTCTTCCCGCTCGGCGCTTTTCGAGTTGCCGGGGGGCTGCGCTGAGTCACCGCAGTTCCTGTTCCATTACCCGTGGCGCCGATATCCCCACGGTCCCGGGGGGGCTTGGACATTTTTGGAGGCATGTTGACCCGTCGGGGCTGACGGCCGCCGCTACCTGCGACGAGCAAGATCCTTAAGGCAGTCCGGATCAGCAGGTGAGCAAGTTCTCTCGTTTTACCTTGCGTTCTTCCCAGCAGTTGCTTCAAACAGTATAATGAACAGTGAGTGGCCATTTAATGCATGTTACGCAGATGCTTCCTCGGAAATTCCATGGAATCATTGATGGGTGGTGAATTGCAGAATCTCACGCAGCCGCCATCTTGCCTTGCCTTGAATTGCATCTTTGATGCGGAGTTGGACAGAGAGCCCCCAAGAGAGAACACCAAACCTCGCATGTCGAAGGCACTTACCACTATCCTGCAAGGTATGCAACTGAGGGACGAATGGCGAGCACGTCACCTGACTAAGGGAGAATTTTCCTGTTACACTCCCGCTGCTAACACATTTACACGAATTGACCATTGCTGCCTCTCCTCTGGCCTCTCTGCTACCGCAGAGGGTATATCCTACTTACCTCGCTACCTATCTGACCACGCCCCACTGTTACTAACCCTGAAAAACACTCCGGGTAGACCGGCCATTCCTTTATGGCGGCTCTGAGCGGAGGCACTCACAGATCCCCCATACGCTCAGACAGTAATGGAAGCCCTACAACATTATTTTACAGAGAATTGGGGATCGACAGATAACAGATCCACAGAGTGGGAAGCCATGAAGGTGGTTATCAGAGGGGTTTGTATGCGGACCCCTTATGGGGTCCAATGGCAGCTTAGTCATGATATCACATCCCTAGAAACACAACTAAAAACCCTGGAGGAAACTCTCCATGAGGCACCTTCTGGTGTGACCACATGGTCGCTGGTCCGTGTAGAGTTGCTAGAGGCCTGGTCCAGATTGGAGAAGCATAGGTACACTACCTATAGACAGAGGCTACATGTGGAGGGGGACAGGACGGGAGCGCTCCTGGCGTGATTGCTTAAGACGGAGACGGAACATGCTCCAATTCTGCAGCTCCGGAACAGGGAAGGGAACGTGGTATGCACACAAGATGCGATTCTTAAAGAATTCGCGAACCATTTGCAACACACATGCTCATCTCCCGCCCAGACGGGGCCACATACACTGCAGGACTTCTTTGACGGTGTGGCGCTGCCCACATTGGAGGAGGAGAAGGCTGAGGCCTTAGGGGCACCAATCTCCAAAGAGGAAGTATTCACATCCATTAAGCAGTTGAAGTCAGAGAAATGCCCCGGGAGCGACAGACTCCCGGCGGAGTTTTATAAACAATTCGCCCCACAGCTGGTCGACCGCCTCTTGGAGGTGTTCAACGAAGCCCTGGCTCACGGAAACCTTCCAGACACTATGATGGAGGCAATGTTGTCCTTGATTCCCAAGCCAGACAGAGACCTCCTTTCCCCTGGCTCCTACAGGCCCATCTCTCTCTTAAATATCGACGAAAAAATACTAAGCGGCGTGTTAGCGGCACGTCTTCTACCATATGTGGCCCGACTGGTCCACCCGGACCAGGCCGGATTTATCCTCGACCGAAACACCACACACAATTTACGTAGACTTGTGCACATATGGCATGCCCCACATTTAAAGGAAGAGAACTGGTCCCTGTGCCTTCTGGATATCCAGCAGGCTTTCGATTATGTTGAGTGGGACTATATGTGGATGGTGCTTGGCAAGATGGGGCTAGGGGAAAAATACATAAGATGGATGAAACTGTTCTATACCAGGCCGATAGCTAGGGTACGCCTTCAAAACCAGGTGTCGGATAGATTCGAGCTTCAAAGGGGGACACGACAGGGGTGCCCCTTATCGCCACTTCTCTTCGCTCTTGCGATGGAGCCTCTGGCGATCACCCTTCGAACTAAGATGGAGAACTGGGGAATCCAGTTGGGCAATACTATTCACGTGGTGTCCATGTTCGCCGACGATACGTTGGTATACCTTCGGCGTCCTGAAGAGGCACTACCTGTGCTTCTCGAGGTGCTGAATGGCTTTGGAGAAATATCGGGACTATGCCTCAACCCAGGAAAGTCGAAGCTCTTCCCCATGGGACGCCTGGTGGAGAGGGAGGAAAGCGAATTACCCTCAGCGTACTTCGTCCCTGACCCAGCTCAGTGGGAATGAGCTGGGTCAGGGACGAAGTACGCTACCTGGGGATTAGACTGGCACACACACAGGTGGTCTATCTGGAAAGAAATATGGGTAGGTGTATGCACGGCATCCAAAAATCGATTGCGTTCTGGCGAGAACTTCTGCTATCTTTGATGGGCAAGGTAGCGCTGACAAAAATGGTGGTCTTACCACGCTGTCTATACGTAATGCAAAACTCGCTTTACCGTATACCTCAGGAGTTTTTCCGTCAATTAGATTGCCTATTGGTAGAACTGCTGTGGAGCTCTAAAAGGAAAAGGGTAAAACTAGATACACTTCAAAGGACATGAGAGCAAGGGGGTCTTGAGGTCCCTCGGCTGGGCCTCTATTATATGGTGGCACAGCTCCAACATGCAGTGCACTGGTTGGACGATCACGACAACTGGGAAAAACGGTTGTTGGCGGGTACACATCGGGAGATTCCACTCCCTGACCACCTCATGCTTGGGTCGAGGGTACCCGATCGGCTCCCATACATCATCCTACATGTTGCCATGACCTGGGAAGTAGCAATCAAAACTGTGGTTAAAAGGGCGCCATATACTCCAGATGCCCCGCTGTGGGCCTTGTTGCCCTTTAAACGGATTAGTCAAGCTATGTCAATCACTAAATGGACAGAAGGAGGCTGCCACGTGATGGGGGATTTATACTCTGCTCAACAGTTCCTTACTCGGGAAGACGCGGAATCTATATTCGAGCTGGGCAGGGGGCAATACCTTCAATACACCAAAATTTCAGCGGTCGCTCGTGATCTGTGGCCGACGTTTCCACAAGAGCCGCCCGTATCGGCAACCCTGCAGGCTATCTCAACCTTGGCGGGAGGACGCAGACTAGTCTTCCTTATTTACGGGGCACTTCGCCGGGACGCCCCGGCTGGTCCCCTACCAGTACAGGCAAAATGGGACGCGATAGTAGACGAACCCTTAACGGACACCGAGTGGAGGAGGGTGCATGAAGGAGTCCAAAAAATCAGTACTAATGCTAGATTTAAACTCACACAATATAACATTGTACATCAGACATACCTGACCGAGTACTACACAGAATATACCCGGACCGCTCAGCCCACTGTCCCAAATGTGGTCACGCAGATGCCCATTTCCTACAGAGAGTCATATTCAGGATTGACTGAAGAGCAAACCAACACGCATTGATGAAGATTGTAACCACACAAACAGATTACACCTTGCTCCAGCCCTGACGAAAATCCCTTAACACAGCCTGGGATTGGAAACTCGTCTGCTTTTTCTCTTATCCAAGAAGGGGGCAAATTAAATTATTTACGGATTCTGGAGAGGGATCTTATACATAGATATATCCCCCCAGATATTTATTTTCTCCCTCATGGAGAGCATCTCTCTTTAACAAGCTAATTAAAGGGCCCTAAGAGAGTGCTCATTGTCTTAGTAATGTGTTTCAAGACATGCTGGTGTAATTTCTCACAATTGATTGTAATGTATTGAATTTATGTGCTTGTTGTTTTTTTATTTTTTCACTTTCACAAGTGTATGTTTAAAGTATATTAGCACTTTTTGAGTTATGTATGAGTTATGTATCTTTGAATGTCTCAGACAAAATTGAAATGTTTCATAAAAAGTTGTTTCTAAAAGTATAAATCATGGAGAAATGATTAACTAGGCCCAAAGACTAAATGTATGGGCTTTTAGTCTGCTGAAATAAATGGCAGCAACTAAAATTGGTAGCCAGGTCTCTTTTCCTTTTAAACTTTAACCACGTCCTACCTGGCCACCTGTTAAAGGACGTAACCCCCCAATGGATACTCAAATTAGAGCGGGTTCTCCCGCAAGGGTTGAAGCATCTACTAAGCTAAGCTAGCTTGATTAATACTTGCAGGCAGGCCTACCGTCCCGCCAGCTAAAAAAAATGTCGGAGAAAGATACACTCTCTTTTACAGAGAGTCATATTCAGGATTGACTGAAGAGCAAACCAACACGCATTGAGGAAGATTGTAACCACACAAACAGATTACACCTTGCTCCAGCCCTGATGAAAATCCCTTAACACAGCCTGGGATTGGAAACACGTTGGCTTTCCTCTTATCAAAGAAGGGGGCAAATTAAATTATTTACGGATTCTGGAGAGGGATCTTATACATAGATATATCCCCACAGATATTTATTTTCTCCCTCATGGAGAGCATCTCTCTTTAACAAGCTAATTAAAGGGCCCTAAGAGAGTGCTCATTGTCTTAGTAATGTGTTTCAAGACATGCTGGTGTAATTTCTCACAATTGATTGTAATGTATTGAATTTATGTGCTTGTTGTTTTTTTATTTTTTTCACTTTCACAAGTGTATGTTTAAAGTATATTAGCACTTTTTGAGTTATGTATGAGTTATGTATCTTTGAATGTCTCAGACAAAATTGAAATGTTTCATAAAAAGTTGTTTCTAAAAGTATAAATCATGGAGAAATGATTAACTAGGCCCAAAGACTAAATGTATGGGCTTTTAGTCTGCTGATATAAATGGCAGCAACTAAAATTGGTAGCCAGGTCTCTTTTCCTTTTAAACTTTAACTACGTCCTACCTGGCCACCTGTTAAAGGACGTAACCCCCCAATTGATACTCATTTCCTACATATGACATGGGATTGTCCGAAACTGGTCCTATACTGGGCGTCGGTGATAGTCAGTTTACAAACGGTTACAGAATGGACGATCCCTCACTCAGTTAAGGAGATACTATTGGGACTCATCCCAAGACCTAAAGGGAAAAAACTTACTTGGAGATTCCTGCAATTAGGGTTAGTACTAGCCAAACGAAGAATAGCAATCAGGTGGATGAGCCCGACGCCCCCCACGCTGGAGAGTTGGGCAAAAGACTTGCGTGAATTGGCAATGGCAGAGTTAATCCGAATGAAAAAAGTTAGGAGAGATGAAAAGCTGGAAGAATATGTGAGGGCTTGGAATGCCATGATATTAGATATCCCTGCGGGAAGGATTCCCCCATCACAAGGGGCGGAGGAGGCAGCGATGGGCCAGGCTGATGCAGAAGACATAATAACGCACGGGAGCCACCCGGAGCTCCAAGATGTAGTAGATACATAACATTCATGAGAAGTAGTCTGGCATAGGACACCTAGTGGGGGAGGGATATTTATTAGATGACCCGGAGGGTGGGGGGAGGGAGGGATCTGTTTCTTGTTATGATATATAGCTTTATGGTAACATAGTATTCGCCAGGATCTAGTAATGTGTCTTATTAATGTATGGTTGACATTGCGAATAGGTCGTATCTTAGAACATAATGTATAGATATTATTGTTATATGCTCCTGTGATGTATAACTGCTGCCATGATTTTACTGTGATTCTGGACGTTAAAAAACTGCAATAAAAATATTTAAAAAAAAAAAAATGTGGTACTGCAACAAACAAGGTGGGATGGGGTCGTGGACACTATGTAAGGAGGCCCTCCGCCTCTGGACATGGTTGGAACATCAGGGCATATCCCTGGTGGTTCAACACCTGGCAGGTTCACTGAACGCCACAGCGGATGAACTCAGCCGCAGGTGCATGATGGATCACGAATGGCGTCTTCACTCGGAGGTGGTGCAAGGTCTCTTTCAGCAGTGGGGCGAGCTTCGGTTAGATCTATTCGCCACCAAAGAGAACACGCAATGTCAGCAGTTCTGCGCATTGGAATTTCCAAGGCGGCACTCGCTAGGCGACAATTTTCGTCGCAAGTGGAGTTGCGGTCTTCTATACGCCTTTCCGCCTATACCACTTCTGCCCAGAGTGCTGAAGAAGATCAAGCACGACCGGGCCCATGTCATTCTTGTGGCTCTGGACTAGGCACGAAGAGTCTGGTATCCCGAGCTGCTCAACATGGCCATCGATCCTCTGATCAGACTGCCTCTTTGGGAGGATCTTCTGTCACAGCAGCAGGGGACTGTCCTCCACCGAACCTGTCCAGCCTCCACCTCCTTGCGTGGAGATTGAGCGGCGGCAGTCGACGTCGTTTGACCTGCCTCCCGAAGTCTGCGATGTTATCTTGGCAGCCAGGCGTCCCTCCACTAAAATGGTATACGCCTGCAGATGGAACAAATTTGTGGCATGGTGCACAGCAAAGGCTGTGGATCCCATTTCTGCCTCTCTTTCTGCGGTTCTCTTGTTTCTCCTTTCTTTGACCCAGCAGGACTCTGCTCTGGGCACTCTTAAGGGCTATCTCTCAGCCATTTCAGCCTTTCTTCGGCTTCCTGATCAGCCTTCTCTTTTCAAGTCCCATGTTGTAAATCGCTTCCTTAAGGGCATTACTCATCTCTTTCCTCCTGTTCCCTTCGTAATGCCTCAGTGGGACTTGAACTTGGTTCTTACCTACCTTATGTGCGCTCCCTTTGAGCCGCTACATAACTGTCCTCTCAGGCTTCTTACTTTGAAAACCGCCTTTCTGGTGGCCATCACCTCTGCGCACAGGGTGAGTGAGCTACAAGCTCTTTCTTCCAAGCCTCCCTTTCTCGCTGTCCATCCGGACAAGGTCGTCCTCAGAACTAGACCTTCCTTTCTTCCCAAGGTGGTTACTTCTTTCTACATTGGCCAAACCATCACTTTGCCCACCTTCTTTCCGCCTCCACATCCTTCAAAAGAGGAAGAGAGGCTCCACACCCGGATCCAAAATGTGCTCTTTCCTTTTACTTGGATCGCACCAAACAATTCCGGGTGGACGACTAGCTCTTTGTTGGTTACGTGGGCGCTAAGAAAGGTCGGGCCATGCACAAATGGACCATCTCCAGGTGGGTCGTTCTGTGCATCAAAGCCTGCTATTCACTGGCAAAGAAGGAGCCTCCAGTGGGACTGCGCTCCCATTCCACCAGGGCGACTGCAGCTACCACTGCTTTGGGACGAGGAGTCCCCCTAAATGACATCTATCAGGCAGCTACGTGGGCATCGCTGCATACGTTCACCAAACACTACTGCCTGGACAGCCAAGTCTGGAGAGACGGCTTCTTTGGCCGTTCAGTTCTCCAGGACTTTCTAGTGTGAACTTAGTTCGCAGACCCACCTCCGGGGTTGGTATTGCTGGGGTATCTATTCTAAGGTAAGGAATCTATAACTAACTGTTTCTTTCAGATGAACAAGTTACTTACCTTCGGTAACGATATATCTGTAAGAAACATAGGTTAGTTATAGATTCCTTACCGCCCCACCCATCCTCCCTGTTCTGCGAAATGACTTCTAGGGTTAAGGACTTCCTTTCAGGGCCCTAGTTTTGTGCACCAGTGGTCAGTGTCTTGCATGGCTCTGCGCTTCTGGCGTAGAAAGTCGTGTACAGAACTGACGTCAGGCGCGAGGGCGGCGTCTATGTAGCTACCACGACGTCATCCCGGTGACCACGACGCCAATGACTGACGCGGAGTCGACCGACGAAGCCTACCGATGCGCAGGGATACTGATGACGAAAAACTTTCCGGATCCAGTCTGACGCCTGGGGGTAATTCTAAGGTAAGGAATCTATAACTAATCTATGTTTCTTACAGATATATCATTACCGAAGGTAAGTAACTTGTTCATAAAGGTGAAAATAAGGTCCTGTGAGTTCCCTGATAACCAATGCTATACCCTGGTGTGTATCTACAAATGTCAATCCCACTCAGGGATGTCTGAACCAATGCTGATCCCAAACCAATTGCCAAACACATGTATCACAAACCACATCAAAAGAAGTCCAACAAGCTTAGCGTGTGCAGCCAAACAGTGGATAGGCAATGTGATCCTAGACAGCACCGGAATAGATAACGTTTCTACTCTGGCCAACTGCACAGACACCATCCAATCATAAACACAAACTGTGCAACCAGACAAATCTGCAAACACAGACATAGACACTCCACCAGTTACAAAGTGAGCATGGTGTCAATGTGTAGCACAACCATTCACATGCACAATCCTGACAAGTGACTGTTCAAATATAGGAGGTCATAGCACAATTTTGCACTCAAAACAAGCTAATGAACAAGACTCAACATTGCCGCATGTGACATTCACACAAGAAATGCACAGTACAAATTCAACACACATCTGAATGCATTCAAATACATAAACTCCTCACACACAATGTCATGCTAAAAAAACATTACACACACATGGACCTGTCAGTAGAAAGAGCCAACACAGGATAAAGACTGCATCCCTCAACAACAAATGCACATACAAAAACATTACATAACAAACTCAGCTGGGCATCAGAGGGACTCACACCTGGCAAGGACAATGCAGCATCCACTGACAGAAGTGCATGCACAGTAAGCAGTGTGTGAACACTACCAAAACCAGTATCACACATATCTGAGTGCTCCACCATGAACTTCAACATCACAAATCATCACAGCAAACAGATCACATCACACTCAGGATGGGTAGCAGTACCTCATCAAACAGATACACACTTTAGCTATCACCTACTGCTGCACAACTCAGGAAAACACATATGCATGGAACATGACTAGAGGACTGTGCTGGAACATCATCTGCACTGTACATGAGCAACCATGACTGCAATCAAGTAGAAGAAAATAGCACAGAACAAATTGTGAGACAGTCCTGAGGGGCACATTGGTTCTGGACACAGATCATCCTCCCACAGTATAGTGTCACACTGTGAAGTGGTGGGGAGGGTCAAACACTGGCAAGGCAAGGGGTGGAAGATATTAGACTGAAGTGGTGTGTACATTAGTGTAGGAAGGTGGAATCTGACTATATGGTTGCCCCCACTTTTTTCCTGGTGTTTTGCTGGTTTATGACTTAGTTGGACTGGGACCCTGCTATTCAGGGCCCCAGTCTATCTGCTCTCTCTAAACGACATGGAGTGCACTCTAGGTGCACTAGTGATTGGATACTGTGGTGCCTTATGAGTCCCTAGTATATGGTACCTTAGGTGCCAAGGGCATAGGTACTTCACAGGCCCACCAGGGGCTGCAGCATGTATTATGCCACCCTGGGAAGCAATCTAAATCTGACACCACAGGCCTGCTACTGCAGCCTGGGTGAGGTGGTGCTAGCACCCCTCACTGAGATATAGGTTTCCTATATCTCTCCTGCACACACATATAAACCTATCAGTCACCCCTAAGGCAGGCCCTATCAATCCTGAGGGCAGGGTGCTTGGCTTCTATGTGAGGGGGTGCCTCTGCCTGAGCAGGGCCCCTCTGCAGCTCTCAGAGTCTATTCTCTGGTGCTGTTTGTGGATGCGGTTAAACCATATACTATTAAGTGCATTATATCCTCGCGGTAAATGCTAACTTTGGAATGGCTGCATCAAAACATGTCGTGTTTGGTGTCAAACATCTTGGAATACTACCCCCCCGCCAATCTTGGCGGCGGGGGTAGCATTCCACCCTTCTAGAGGGATAAGACATGTACCTGCTGTGGAAACGCGGTAGAATCCTAAAGAGCCCTGGCATCACAAAATGGATGCCACCAGTCACAGACACTGGGCTGCCCTCCTGCTGATGACCGAAACTCGCAGTGGAGGAAGCCCAACAATAGGCATCCTGTCACAGGGAGGTGTAACCACCTTCCAGACAGGGTTTAGTGTATTGGGGCTGGGTGGGTGCACTCTTAGAGTGCTTTGAAGTCCTGCACTGGGGGAGCAGAAGGCTCCTCTGTGCATATGCCAGTTCAAACCAGCTCAGGGGCTACCTGCCCCTGCTCTGGCGCGAAACTGGACAAAGGGAAGTGGGTGTAGCCACCCCCTCCCTTGACCCTCCCATAGGTGGGGTCATAGAGCTAGTCCATCCCCTCTTTTTAGTATAAGAGGGGGAACCTTGCCATTGCAAAGCAGATAACCCCTGGACGACGCTCTACAGAAGAATCCTGGCCCTTCGACGTTCCACTACCTTTGGAAGACAGAAGAATCTCCCTTGGAGTCAAGGAGTGACTCCCCTGCTTGGCAGGCACCAAAAACGACAACGACGGTCGCAAACTACGCCGCTCCCGCCGGAGTCCGAAGTCCCTGCAGCCCAAGAAGTGGATTTCCTGACTTCTCCAAGGCCATCGTGAGTCCCCAGCGAAGCTGAGGCAAGTGGACCCCACGAGTGACGAGGAACCGCGACCCCTGGGTACCGTGCACTATTGTCGAGTGCAACCCCTTCACAACGTTCCACGAACTTGTGCTTTGGACCACGTGTGGTCCCGACCTCCAGCAGGAATCCCTCCGAAGATCAGAGGCCTACACCGTCCCGAGTGACCGTGGGCCCCTGTTGAGTGATTCCGCCCGAGGTGTCTTCGCGATCCCTTGCCCGCCGGCTTGTGGGTCCCCAGAAGACTTCTTAAAGAAACCAAAGGGCTCCCCTGGTTGCTCCAGGCCTGCCCTGACTTACCCTCGCTGGGTGAGTCCCTCAGACCTTGCTGGTCTGCGCCATCGACTTTCCTTCATCTCCCCGAGACTTGCGGCTGCCAAGGCCTGTTGGCTCCAATCGAGTTGCCGACACCGCAGTCAGCTGCAGACGTCGAGGGACCCACCGAATCCAGCTCCTGGTCGTCGTCGACACCTCCTGGACCACGTGGCTGAAGAGTCAAGGCACCCGCAACCGACCTGAATCAACCGACGACGGTGGGCATCCATCTTCCTTGCCCCGGGTCACTGCCAAGTGACTTTGAACACTGTCCCCTCTGCTTTCAGGTCATCCTTCTTCAGAATCCAGGCTTGGATTCCACCGGACACTTCTTCAGCTCCCGCAAGCAGCAAGTCTTCTTTGTTCGCCATTGAAAACGACGCCGCGACCCGACACCAAAGGACACCTATGCACCCGGCTTCCCTGGGTGAGGTAACTCCAGCACTACGGTGCTCCTGTGGGTGTGGGCCCTAGAACTACTTACCCTGTAAGTGACTTGCTTGTAGGTTCTCCCGAAGTATCCTAAAACTCTTTATTTCCAACCGCGACTTGCCCCATTGAAGTTAACGGCGATCCGCGCCTGTGTATCCACACTGCACGCGTCCCCCGTGGGTCCTTTACTTACCTGCCTTGGGTGGTTTCGTGAGGCCCCTGCACTTCTGAAGGCCCTAGGCCTTGTCTCCCTGCAAGTCGTTGTCCCTAAGTCTCTTACTTAGTATATGGTCTGGTACGCCCCTAGGGCCCCAGCCATATTTTGTGCTTAACTTATTGTGAAACGTTGATTTGTGGATATGTTTGTCTTCTAATCTCATAAAGAGATTAGTAGAGAGTTATTTAGAAATAAATACATATATATTTGATATATATACCTGTGTGGTGTCTTTTCATTTGGTGATTCAAGAGATTATATGGTAAAACAAGCTGCTTTACATTCCTCCGAGACTTAGCCTGAAGGCTGCTCTCCACAGCTACCACTAGGATAGCTTTCTTTAAAAGGTTGTCTTAAACCTATCTACCATAAGAGTCGATTTGCCCTGGTGCAAGGTGTCCACTTTAATTAGTGAACAGCATATACCAGGCCAACTTCTCACATTGGTGGGCAGCGTGTGGGATTCCAGCTTGCCATTGTTTTACCAGAAAATCTCTATTTGAATTACTAACTGAAAACCATTATAGGTACTCAAGGTACATATAAAGTCAAGCTTAGTATCAATAAGTTCTACTGAACTTAGAGCTGTGTGCCAAGGGATAGCACACCCTTTCCACAGCTCAAGCTAGGATCAGTAGGCCACAAACTAGTGTAGGTAGTACAACACTGCACAACACTAGAATGTCCTTAAGGGGTGGACCCAGTGGATCCACTCAGCCTCAGTATAAGGACATGGCTTTCTCTGACTTGAGAGCCATGTGTGTTGACAGACACCTGAGACTAGGACAGAGTCCCTCAACACTACACCTGATAGATCTGCTGACAGCAGATGACCTTAGATTGGCTCTAGGAGCTAAAGGGTTTGAATCAGTGGGTGGGTCAGTCATAGTATCTGGGTCAGATGATGAAAATCAGAATGACCAAGACTCTGTGATTGAAGGGCCAGGCTCCAAGGGGCCTGAAAAGGACAGAGGAATTCTCCCTAAGAGAACTGACAGAGAGGAGGAGAGGCACAGATCCCCTTCCAGGGAATCTGACCACTCTTATCACTCTGGCAGAGAATTTGTCCAGCAGAGGAGCTCATACTTTTCCTTAAGAGAGACCTCCTCTGAGAGAAGGTGCAAACTGCTCCAGTATGAGGAAGCCAAAGTGGCCCTCAGAACCAAGCAGTTGGCACTGGATAGGGAAGCCCTGGAGATCCAGAGAGCTTCTAGAAAAGAGGGGTTAGAACCCCCTGGTGGCAGCAACAGTGTCCCTAGAGGCAGAGAATATATTCCTGACCATAGGAACCTGAGCAAGGTTGTTCCTCCCTACCAGAGTGGGGATGATATCCACTAGTGGATAACTGCTATGGAGAGGGCCTGTAGAGTACAGCAGGTCCCCCAAAAGCAGTGGGCAGCAATCTTGTGGCTCTCCTTTTCAGATAAAGGAAGAGACAAGCTCCTCACTGTTAGAGAGGAGGATGCTGATGATTATGAGGTCCTGAAGAGTGCACTGATAGATGGGTTTGGCTTAACCACTGAGCAGTACAGGTTGAAGTTCAGAGATACCCAGAAGGCACAGACTCAGGACTGGACTGACTTTGTAGATTGTGCATCCAAGGCTCTGGAGGGTTGGCTGGTTGGCAGTAGGGTTACTGATTTCAAAGGATTTTATAATCTAATGATGAGAGAACAGATCCTTAATAATTGTCAAAACCAGCTTTTACACCAGTACCTGGTGGACTCTGATCTGACCTCTCCCCAAGAATTGGGAAAGAAGGCAGACAAATGGGTCAGAACCAGGGTAAGGCCTAAGAATCAGGGTGGTGACCACAAGAAAGATTCTACCAAGTCCCAAGAGAAAGGTGGGGATAAATCTAAGGATAAGTCCACTACAGGGCCCCAAAAGTCCTCTTCTGGGGGTGGGTCCCAAACTCCTTCCTCTCCTGAAAAGAAACCCTATTGCCATGTCTGTAAAAAGCCTGGGCACTGGAAATCTGATCCCAGTTGTCCCAGGATTGGCAATAAAGAAAATGTTCCTCCAACAACTACTACCACCCCTCCTGGTACTACCAGTAGTAATCCTCCAGTTGGGAGTAGTGCACCCAAAATGTTAGGTGCTTTTGCAAGAGGAACAGAGGTGGGCCCTAGTTCAGACAGGACCCCCTCAACAGACTCCTCAGATTCTGATGGTGGTATAGGATTTGCCACCTTTACCGTGGGTCCCACAGCATTGGGCAGGTACAGACTGGAGCCAATAATTAATGGTCAGAAAGCTGTGGCATTTAGGGACACAGGGGCTAGTGTCACCATGGTGGCAGGGAAACTAGTCCCCCTCACCAGCTTTTACCTGAGTTTAAATACCAGGTGACCAACATTGATGGTGTCAGAACAGAGCACCCCATGGCCATAGTCAATCTCAGCTGGGAGGGGGTCACAGGCCCAAGAAGAGTGGCAGTGTCCCCAACCTTACCTGTAGATTGCCTGATGGGCAATGATCTGGAAATTTCAGCCTGGGCTGAAATTGAACACCAAACCCATCTGAGGATGTTGGGTGTCCCTGTAGAGGTTAGTGGGGCTGTGATGGCCACAGCCCCAGCCCAAGATTTTGGAGAGATGGAGCCTGGAAGAATGGCCCACTCTCCCCCAGAAGAGAGCACAAGGGTTGAAGAAAAGTCTTCTTCCCTCCAGACAGTAGGTAAGGGTCAGCCTCCTCAGGGAACTGACCCTCCCCCTAGTGAAGGAACTGCCACAGAGGTAGTCAGGCCTGGCCTGGCCCCACCCCTGATGGCAGAGGACCCTTCCAAGGTGGTACCCAGTCTGGAGCAGGTAAACTGCCCCTCTCTACCCTGCCTCAGTCAGCCCAGGGCTGCAGAGGTCAGGGAGGTCAGTGGACCCCCCAGGGCCCCCTGTCCAGAGGAACCCCCATCAGCAGATTAGGGGCACCCAGTCTAGTAGCCCTAGCCAGGTGAAAATTCCTCAACCCACTGAGGGATCCCCCATACCTTTATGTAGGGACCACCCCCAGAAGGACTCTGTTAGGCAAGGGCAAACCTGGAACCAAAAGGTTCCAAACATGCCATGTCCCTCCAGTGTTCCACCCAAAGGGACCCAACCCCCAGCTGTAGGCAGTCAAAGGTTGACCCTTAGAGCAAAGTGCAACTCAGTCATGGAAAGACAGGCATACATGGTGACCAGTGATCTGAGGAAGCTGAGGCCAACCTTCCTAGGGCCTCACTTCCCTACTCAGACACCCCACCAGCCTTGTACTTTACCAAAGCACACCAGAGGTAGTGATTCCCCATGGTGGAGACCCTCTCATACCCTTAGGGTGGGGGATTGCTTAGGGGACCATAAGACAGGGGGCAACCATGCTAGTGCAGGTGCTTCCTTATATGGCCACTTAATCAATAAAGGCTCAACTGGTCAAGGTTAGCCTTATCTCCTTTCGTTTGGGGGGGTTATGTAGGAAGGTGGAATCTGACTATATGGTTGCCCCCACTTTTTTCCTGGTGTTTTGCTGGTTTATGACTTAGTTGGACTGGGACCCTGCTATTCAGGGCCCCAGTCTATCTGCTCTCTCTAAACGACATGGAGTGCACTCTAGGTGCACTAGTGATTGGATACTGTGGTGCCTTATGAGTCCCTAGTATATGGTACCTTAGGTGCCAAGGGCATAGGTACTTCACAGGCCCACCAGGGGCTGCAGCATGTATTATGCCACCCCTGGGAAGCAGTCTAAATCTGACACCACAGGCCTGCTACTGCAGCCTGGGTGAGGTGGTGCTAGCACCCCTCACTGAGATATAGGTTTCCTATATCTCTCCTGCACACACATATAAACCTATCAGTCACCCCTAAGGCAGGCCCTATCAATCCTGAGGGCAGGGTGCTTGGCTTCTATGTGAGGGGGTGCCTCTGCCTGAGCAGGGCCCCTCTGCAGCTCTCAGAGTCTATTCTCTGGTGCTGTTTGTGGATGCGGTTAAACCATATACTATTAAGTGCATTATATCCTCGCGGTAAATGCTAACTTTGGAATGGCTGCATCAAAACATGTCGTGTTTGGTGTCAAACATCTTGGAATACTACCCCCCCGCCAATCTTGGCGGCGGGGGTAGCATTCCACCCTTCTAGAGGGATAAGACATGTACCTACTGTGGAAACGTGGTAGAATCCTAAAGAGCCCTGGCATCACAAAATGGATGCCACCAGTCACAGACACTGGGCTGCCCTCCTGCTGATGACCGAAACTCGTAGTGGAGGAAGCCCAACAATAGGCATCCTGTCACAGGGAGGTGTAACCACCTTCCAGACAGGGTTTAGTGTATTGGGGCTGGGTGGGTGCACTCTTAGAGTGCTTTGAAGTCCTGCACTGGGGGAGCAGAAGGCTCCTCTGTGCATATGCCAGTTCAAACCAGCTCAGGGGCTACCTGCCCCTGCTCTGGCGCGAAACTGGACAAAGGGAAGTGGGTGTAGCCACCCCTCCCTTGACCCTCCCATAGGTGGGGTCATAGAGCTAGTCCATCCCCTCTTTTAGTATAAGAGGGGGAACCTTGCCATTGCAAAGCAGATAACCCCTGGACGACGCTCTACAGAAGAATCCTGGCCCTTCGACGTTCCACTACCTTTGGAAGACAGAAGAATCTCCCTTGGAGTCAAGGAGTGACTCCCTGCTTGGCAGGCACCAAAATGACAACGACGGTCGCAAACTACGCCGCTCCCGCCGGAGTCCGAAGTCCCTGCAGCCCAAGAAGTGGATTTCCTGACTTCTCCAAGGCCATCGTGAGTCCCCAGCGAAGCTGAGGCAAGTGGACCCCACGAGTGACGAGGAACCGCGACCCCTGGGTACCGTGCACTATTGTCGAGTGCAACCCCTTCACAACGTTCCACGAACTTGTGCTTTGGACCACGTGTGGTCCCGACCTCCAGCAGGAATCCCTCCGAAGATCAGAGGCCTACACCGTCCCGAGTGACCGTGGGCCCCTGTTGAGTGATTCCGCCCGAGGTGTCTTCGCGATCCCTTGCCCGCAGGCTTGTGGGTCCCCAGAAGACTTCTTAAAGAAACCAAAGGGCTCCCCTGGTTGCTCCAGGCCTGCCCTGACTTACCCTCGCTGGGTGAGTCCCTCAGACCTTGCTGGTCTGCGCCATCGACTTTCCTTCATCTCCCCGAGACTTGCGGCTGCCAAGGCTTGTTGGCTCCAATCGAGTTGCCGACACCGCAGTCAGCTGCAGACGTCGAGGGACCCACCGAATCCAGCTCCTGGTCGTCGTCGACACCTCCTGGACCACGTGGCTGAAGAGTCAAGGCACCCGCAACCGACCTGAATCAACCGACGACGGTGGGCATCCATCTTCCTTGCCCCGGGTCACTGCCAAGTGACTTTGAACACTGTCCCCTCTGCTTTCAGGTCATCCTTCTTCAGAATCCAGGCTTGGATTCCACCGGACACTTCTTCAGCTCCCGCAAGCAGCAAGTCTTCTTTGTTCGCCATTGAAAACGACGCCGCGACCCGACACCAAAGGACACCTATGCACCCGGCTTCCCTGGGTGAGGTAACTCCAGCACTACGGTGCTCCTGTGGGTGTGGGCCCTAGAACTACTTACCCTGTAAGTGACTTGCTTGTAGGTTCTCCCGAAGTATCCTAAAACTCTTTATTTCCAACCGCGACTTGCCCCATTGAAGTTAACGGCGATCCGCGCCTGTGTATCCACACTGCACGCGTCCCCCGTGGGTCCTTTACTTACCTGCCTTGGGTGGTTTCGTGAGGCCCCTGCACTTCTGAAGGCCCTAGGCCTTGTCTCCCTGCAAGTCGTTGTCCCTAAGTCTCTTACTTAGTATATGGTCTGGTACGCCCCTAGGGCCCCAGCCATATTTTGTGCTTAACTTATTGTGAAACGTTGATTTGTGCATATGTTTGTCTTCTAATCTCATAAAGAGATTAGTAGAGAGTTATTTAGAAATAAATACATATATATTTGATATATATACCTGTGTGGTGTCTTTTCATTTGGTGATTCAAGAGATTATATGGTAAAACAAGCTGCTTTACATTCCTCCGAGACTTAGCCTGAAGGCTGCTCTCCACAGCTACCACTAGGATAGCTTTCTTTAAAAGGTTGTCTTAAACCTATCTACCATAAGAGTCGATTTGCCCTGGTGCAAGGTGTCCACTTTAATTAGTGAACAGCATATACCAGGCCAACTTCTCACAATTAGTATTGGACAGGTGAGGATTGTACAGAGCAAAAACACATAGAGGAGTAACTCACAATGTGTAGGCATCAAAAGCTCCTCTTGGGGCTGGTATGACTCTGAATACCACATAGTGGTCAAAATAAAGTGCAATATGACATTGCCTGAGCCAGTCAGCACAACCGTAAGCAAGAGCCATGGCTGATCATAAAACCACAACACAGACATTGCCGTGACACACTCTGCATACTCACAAATGACGTTGACAACAAGTAGGTGCACCCCAGGACTGCAAGGTCTTACCGACACACTGCACATTGTTCAACAAACAACTCCTACATGTGCTCACAATCTACAGCAGGTGTCTGATCATGTAAACAAACAGGCACTCATCAACTGGATCATACATGTGTGTAAGTGTCATGCTCAAGGGCACATACACATCAACACTTCAATCTGAAAGAAACACATAGTGATAGATTCCTTACCTTAGAATATCCCCAGGCGTCAGACTGGATCCGGAAAGTTTTCGTCAGCAGTACCCCTGCGCGTCGGTAGGGGCGTCGTGCGGCTCCGCGTCCGTCGTTGGCGTCGTGGTCGCCGAGATGACGTCGCGGCCGCTACTTTTTTTTTTTTAAACTACATTTTTATTGGCCTTTAGTATATTTTTCAAATAAACATTCCACAATCTGTATACCGCCATGCACTCAGCTGTACTGTTTACATTTTAATCACAATTATATCTAGTTTCTCAACGTATCGTGAGAGTTACTGCTCATTTACCATCTCTATTTGTTTTTGGATACCATCAACATACACAATTATAACATGTCAACTAGTACACATTAAAACTGTTTGCTTTTCCATAACTGAGGAGCAGGGTAAATCCTATGTTGTAGGCATTTGGATACGTTAGGGGAATAAACTTTCCACATTAGCCATGTTATTATCGACACAGTTTGGTGAAGTCTATGATTACAGGCACATTCCATATAAAAAATACTGTACAGTTTTGGTCGTAGATCATAACTGATGCCCAAAAAAAACCCAGAAAGAAAAAAAAATCTTATAACAGATAATGGAACATAATAAGTCCCACTTCGTGTGCCATCGCATGTGTATATGATTAAACAATAAACTTGAAAACCAGCTACCAGGGGTCTGACTCAATATGAAGTAGTTACACTAATTTCCGATTGCTACCCTGTGTTCGGAGCCATGGTGGGGGGGGGTTTGGGGACCCAGACAATAGAGGGCAACCCCACCTGCCCCCTCACTCATCTATCCAGAATGTCACCATAAATTCCCTGAGAACTGGGTCCCTGCATTGCTTCTTGGGAGTGCTATTCTGTTCTTGGGTCCGAGCGAGAGTGTGTCTGGAACTAGGCTTCCGGGTCAGTCAACTCAGCATCGGAAGGCAGGATCGGTGCATGACGCGTGTCCCAGGTTTTTAATATTTCTGCCCAGGGTTCCGCAAGCGGTTTGCGACGCTTGGTAACTCTGTCTTCTTTAAGCAGGGCTCGTTCCTCAGCTCTAGCCCAACAGGATAAGTCAACTTCCCATTTAGTCACCAAAGGAACCTGTGGCGATTTCCATTTAAGAGCAATTTGCCTCTTAGCCAGTAATAAAGCCAAGTCCGCAAATCGGAGCCGCAGCCGTTTAGCCTTGGGTCTTGGAAAGATGCCCAGCAGGCAAGCCGCTGGTGCACAAACCAGCCCCAGAGACAACACTGTGTTAATCGTATCTACCACCTTCACCCAGTAGTGTTGTATTTTCGGACAGGCCCAGAGCATGTGTTCCAAGTCCGCGTCAGCATGCGAGCAACGAGGACAAGCCTGGTCCACCCCCCCGAAAGCTACATTCAACCGATGCGGCGTGAGGTAAGTTCTGTGGAGCCAGTTAAATTGTAAATATTTAAATGCCGCATTTCGAGAAACGTTCTTGGGGCCCCCCAGAGCTTGCTCCCATTCTTTATCAGTGAGCTGGGTTGTCAGCATACCGTCCCATTTCTCTCGTAGTCGGCTCAGTGGACGACTGGAGACTTCAATGAGCGCCTGATATAGCCATTTCACTAAGTGTCCAGCTGAGCCCAGCGTCACCATCGCATGCCGAACCGGATGTGTGGCCGGTTTCGCCGTCTCAGTGCCCCATAGTTCCCTCATAGCACCTCGTATCCTGTGGTAAGTTAGGAATTGCCCAGGTGGCAACTCATGATAGTCTAAGAAATCATGCAGTGGTAGCAACTCCTTATCTCTGTAACAGTCTCCCACTGTGTGGAGTCCTGCATCCTCCCATCCCTGCAACTGACGTCTCGTGAGGGGCGGGCCCCGCCCTGCCTGCGGTAAGCCCATAAGGGGGACACATTGGGAGTAGAATCCCATATCTCCTGATCGAGTCGTGGATCTATCCCAACAGGCAATGGCAACGGAGAGAAGGACTCCCATAGGTTTGATCTTTCTATGTCTGTCCAACATTCTAGGCAACAGGGTCCCAATTACTGAGCCGGGGAGAGGCGACATTGCCTCCAGGCCTCTCCCGTCGAGCCACCTAGCCAACCATTGCAATTGGGCAGCCAAGTAATATGCTTCAAAATCCGGTGCCCCTAGGCCACCGCTCACTAGTGGAAGGCGCAGGGTTTGTAAAGACACTCTGTTGCGGCCACCATCCCACACCAGGTCTCTCACAGTCATGTCCAATTTCTTAAACCAGTTACGTGGTATTATTACTGGTAGATTAACGAAATAATAGAAAAGACGAGGCAGCATCACCATCTTTGATAGTGCCACCCTAGCCATTACAGGAAGTTTCAATGTACGCCAGAAGGCCACGTTCTGTTGAAGTCTCTGTAAGGCTCCTCCAAGGTTTCCTTCCAGCAAATCGGCCTGTGTATGATAAATGTTGATCCCCAGATACTTAAATACTTCTGGCGACCAATGTAATTCCGGTGGGAGGGTCAAGGGTCGTGATAAGGCGGGACGGAGCGGAAATACATGAGTCTTCCTTTTATTGAGCCGTAAGCCAGATAGCTCCTGCAAAGTCCTCCAGTAATCGCAGTATCTCTGGTATCCCCTCAGCCCCATCTCGCAAGTATACCAACACATCATCCGCATAGAGTGAAACTATGTGGGTGGACCCATCCAGTTTAATCCCCAGGCGCTCCCCTTCCTGCCGGATTCGTGCAGCCAATGGCTCCATGGCAATGGCAAACAGGAGCGGCGACAGGGGACAACCCTGCCGCGTTCCCCTGTAGACATTATAGGATGTGGATATGATAGTGCCAGTGCGGACGCGAGCACTTGGGTCCGTGTATAATAAGCGGACCCAGTTTACCCAGCCCTCACCCATCTTCATCTTGTTCATTGTCGCTATTAAAAAATCCCAACGCAAGGAGTCAAAAGCCTTCTCGAGGTCGATTGACATTACAACTGCATCTGGATAATCCCCAAGATCGTTATGGAACATGATATTATACAACCTTCGCAGGTTATTAGACGTAGAGCGTGAGGGTATGAAACCATTCTGATCAGTATGAATCAAACGCTGCATGTACGGCAGGAGCCTGGAAGCCAGCGTTCTGCTTAAGATTTTAAAATCAGTATTTATGGATAATGGGCGGAAATCTGTCACATTCGGGTGTACCGTCTAGGTTTTAGGTAAAGGGATCACCAGCGCCTCCCTAGCAGTAGATGGAAGACTATGAGCCCCCAGTGAAGACGCATATAGCAGCTCCAATTGCGGGGCCAAAATGTCGATAAAGGTTAAATAAAAGTCCGCTGGTAAGCCATCGGGCCCAGGTGTTTTCCCCCGCGCCATTCCCTTAATTGCCTCTCTAATTTCTCCCGCTGTAATAGGCGAAGCCAGGGATTCAACGACATTGTCCTCCAAGCCCGGTAGCCTCCGCACCTCCAAGTACTTCAGTATCGCCTCCATTGGAGCCTTGTGCGGCTGCTGATACAGGGCTGCATAGTAGGTCCGAAAAGCTTCATTAATGGCATTCGGAGAGTAAAGTACCAGTCCTGCGCCGTCAGTGACGCTCGGGATAGGCACCCCCTCACGTCAGCCCTAACCAGCCAAGCCAGCAATCTACCTGCTTTGCCCCCCTCCTCATGTTGCCGCACCCTGTAATTATTTAGATCCAATATCCGCAGTCTGTCCCAAGCAGTATTGTAGTGACTTCTAAACTCCGCTATCTTATCATGGACAGCTGCGCCCTTCGCCAACTCCCCGTCCGCCTCCTGTAATTGCAGCTCTATCTTTCCCAGTTCTGCAGCAATCCCTCGCCGCAAGCCTGCCGATTGTCCTAGACATTGCCCCCGTGTAAACACCTTGAATGACTCTCATTCTATTAACGGGGAGCTGGCTGTACCCTGGTTCTCAGCGAAGAAGGTGACCAATGCTGCCGCCAGTATCTGTTTAAACCCTTCATCTTCAAGCAGGGTAGGGTCTAATCTCCATGCGGGAATTGGGGTTCTCTCGGGGGTAGGAGTGAAGCTCATGAGCAAGGGGCTATGATCTGAGATGGCCCTTCCCAGATATTCTGTCCCTGAGCACATGTGGGTAAGTGTAGCAGAGCAAAAAAAAATATCCAGTCGTGTGTGTAGATCATACAGGTGGGAGTAGTAGGAATAGCTTCTCTGCTGAACGTTCTGTAGTCTCCAAACGTCTACTAATCCCCATCCCTCTGCCCATCCCCTGAGTCCCCGTGCTGTATTGAAGGCCAAAGTGCCACGCAATGGGGGGGTAGACCTATCCCAGTCAACATCACACACACAGTTAAAGTCACCGCCTAGGATCCAAGCATCATTATCTACTCCTGCCAAGGTCCCAGAAAGCCGCTCTAGGAAAGGGATCTGATCTCTGTTGGGGGCATACACACTCCCAATTGTTATCTCTTTTCCTGCCAGTTTCCCCAGTATAACAGCAAACCTTCCCTCTGTGTCTATCCATTTCCGAGTGAGTTGGAAAGGAACACCTGGCCGAATCCACACCAATGCACCCCTAGCAAATGCAGAATAGGTAGTAGCGTAAAGCTGTCCCCTTCATCTACGTCTCAGTCTCCCTGCTTCCGTTTCCGTAAGGTGGGTTTCCTGCAACAGCACCACGTGGACCCCTCTGTGGCGTAAATAATTCAATATGGAATAGCGCTTAGCAGGTGAACCCATACCCCGTATGTTCCATGTAAGGAACTTGAACCCTTGTGATCTGACTATTTGTGACGCCATCTGGCTATAAGGGAATTCGCGCCCGGGTTCCCGCCCATGGCAACAGTGCCGGAAATTCTCATGGACCTCCTGGTAGCAAACAACAACCCCAAACTAGTAACTCCCACTCCTATGAGCGGACTGACAACGGTCAGCTGCCCAAATTTACAGAACCAGTGCATAGCACAATCTTATGACAAAACAACTAGGTCCTAGGCAACCAACCAAGGGCCTACTAGGGAGCGCAACCAGAGCTATAAGTAGCTAGTGATATTGCAGTGTGGTTCTCATGCCTCTACAGCCAGGAGGACAGTTGGCCCCGTGCCCGGGAGCCCCCCAGAAGCCCCCCCCACCAGAAGGCAATATCCGCATTCTACGGAGTCTGATCCAGACCAGGAAAAAATCCCAGAGACCGGGGCACCAAAGGCCAGAAGGGGGGGAGAAAACCAGAAAAGAAGAAAACGAAGAAGAAGTGGCACGAAAGAGAAGAAGCCAGGAGAAAGGAAGAAGAGGACAGAGCTGGAGCCAGGGGGGGACGAAGAAGCAGGAATGTTCCTTTGCTCAGCCAAAGAAATTGTCCGCCGTCTGTGGCGTCACCTCAGGCAGGCTCTTATGTCCACTCTGCGACGTATCCGATCCCGATTCCTCAGTACCCCGATGAGAGTCCGAGCCTTTCTCTTGAGTCAAGGGTTCATTTCGCAGCATCTCAGTTACCGTCTGCAGTGCGTTTGCTCTCTCAGCGGCTGTCCGTGACGGACTTGGTTTCTTCGTGGCGCTTCGCCGCTGCCGCCTCCGGGGTCGTTTCCAAGAGTCAGTCACGACCGCCACAGGCTGTGTAGTCCGAGGCTTAGCATGTCCTTCCATCTTGTAGGTTTCGATCCAGTCCCAGGCAGCTTTAGGATTGTCGCAAAAATGCGTTTTCCCATCGAGAATTATCCGCAACTTAGCAGGGAACATCAGTGAGTATAGTATGCCCTCATCCCGCAGCGCCCTCTTGACCTCCAAAAAGGAAGCACGTCGACGTTGAACTTCCACTGTATAGTCCGGGAACAAGGACACCTTGCAATTTTCAACTGTGTACGGCCCCTCGGCGCGAGCCTTCCTGAGCAGCAGATCTCTGTCTCGATAGGGAAGAAGCCTGGCCACCACTGGTCTCGGCGGTCTTCCCGGAGCTGGCGTCTGTTGGGCACCCGGTGGGCCCTTTCCAAGGTGTAGAACTGCGATAGGCCCCCAGGAGCAACCACCTCCGTCAGCCATTTCTCTAGGTAGGATATCATGTCCTGCCCTTCAATTCCTTCCGGCAACCCCAGGACTCGCACATTGTTGCGACGATTGCGCCCCTCTGCGTCCTCTGCCCTGCGTTCCATCGCCATCATTCGATCAGAAAGGTCCTCCACTTTTGCAGCCAGGGCCCTTTGTGCCGGGGCCAGCTCTTCTAGTGTCTCCTCGGTGCCCTTCACCCGATCCGATAGTTTGCTGTGCTCAGCTTGCAGCAGACCCAGTCCTACCGCAACCGAGGCGATGTCTTGGTGTAGTGTCGCTTTAGTGTCGGCTATTGCCTCCAGGATCATGGCATATTGCTGCTGTACTGGTATTTCACTCGGATCTCCTCCCTGCTCCGTGGGTGTGGATTCAGGGACAGTATCAACCTGGTCCGAGGGAGGGCCCACCTGTTTTGCTTTGGGCTTCCCCATTGTCAGCGCGGTATGCTTTACGACCTCTGATCTCGTTCGGCCCGCTCTTTGTGGACAAGGAGCCGCCACGGCCCGCTCAGGTTCGGCAATCTCCAGTGCGCTATCCTGGCGATATCACTCAGACGTGCTCACTGTCCCAGTGTACTTGCCCAGTCCATTACACTCCCAGGGTAACGTCTCCCTATAACTCTGAGCCCCCTAAGCACTGGTCCACACTTGAGGCAGTGATACACCGGCGTTCCGCCTTATACTGAGGGTTCCGCACCGTCCGCGAATCGGCCTCCCACTACACCACTGCTCCAGATCCCAAATGGAAGTAGCTGCACTGGAGGCCTCCTGGAGTCCTCCCCGCTGAGTTTGATGGTAAGCAGCCCTCGCAGCCAGGCAGTCGGGTCCACTGCCAGTCTTCTGAGCAGCAGCAACTAAGGAGAAGGTCCACCCCGAGCCCGCACTCAGCAAGGAGACAGAGTGAGCATATGCGGTCCCCTCAGACGACTATGCTCCAGCCGGCTGTTCCTCCACTTCACCCCATCACTCTGAGGAACTGCAAACACAGCGGGGAATCAAGCTGTATACAGTTCGGGCAGAGCCACGCCTGCTCAGCGCCACACATGCGGTGTAGATTGTAGCCGATCAAATGCCTCCACTCCCCCGCCACGGCTCTCCAGAGGGGCCGCACCAGCCAGTCAGTAACAGCGGGTTCAATCCGCAGCCGAGCGCAGCCTCTCAGGAGCAGCCGGCAGTCAGGCCGGCAACTCGCTGGGCGCACTCACCGTGTCGATGCCTTCTCGTTGCGGCGGCTGGAGCTCCCGCGAAACGGCTGTCAGAGTCCCCACTAGCCGATCACCGGGTCCTCTCCCCTCACTCAGCCGCTCGTAACTCAGAGCCGTTCAGACGGTGAGGGCCGAAGCGCTCGCTCCCGCAGGTCCGCCCCCATCCGAAGGCCCGGGACTCAATCAGGCTTCCCCTGCTGTCAGGGTTCGGTCCTTTCACCTTTATAGGGAGTCCCCAGTCCTCCGATCCGGGCCGGCACCCCAGGGTGTCCGCCCCGTCCCCCTCAGTCACCCGGGGAAGTATGCTGCAATCGTGGCGCAGGTCCGCTATGGGGCTCCGACTGCCATCTTCCACCGCCACGCTCAGGCCACCTCGCTGATTATGCAGTTTCCCGCCGGCGATCAGTCCCCAACCCAGCGAGCCCGCAGCCCCAGCAACCATGCTCAGGGAGAGAGCATGAAGGAGGACAGTCACCCAAGCATTGCTTGTTAGCAGAATGGAC
The DNA here is from genome assembly GCA_963921515.1 of Calotriton arnoldi. Lineage (NCBI taxonomy): Eukaryota > Metazoa > Chordata > Amphibia > Caudata > Salamandridae > Calotriton > Calotriton arnoldi. The sequence continues at coordinate 5,983 of CAWUFW010023692.1, read as the reverse complement.
TACGGTAATGCCCTGTTTGTGGGCATGCCAGACTACCTGTTTAAACGTCTCCAGGTAGTACAAAACGCTGCAGCTAAATTGGTCTGCAATAAGGGCAGACTAAGCTCAGCTACTGAATGCCTGAAACAACTTCATTGGCTGCCGGTGCGCCAAAGAGCACGATTCAAGCTCCTGGGGCATACCTTTAAGGCACTACACCGCATCGGTCCCAAATTCTCCAAGATAAAATCCGATTCTACACCCCTCCCAGATGCTTACGGTCACAGCATCTTGCGCTTGCAGAATCAAAAAGGATCAAAAAGGCTAAAACCGGGGGACGCACCTTCTCGCACCTCGCGGCCTTACACTGGAACGGGCTGCCAGTCGAGCTTCGACTCATCAATGACTATAATACCTTCAGAAAAAAATTAAAAACACATTTATTTCCCACCTAAGCAGATCCTTACTTCCTCCTGTCCTTCTTTTCAGCACCAGATCTCGCCTCCTCAGCGCCGGGATATCCCGTTGGGATGAATGTAGCGCTATATAAATAAATAAATAAAGGAGGCCCCCGGGCCCAGGCAGAGACTCCGCTTTTCAGGATAATATGCGCGGCTGGCGCAGAGCTCCCAGCTCACTCGTCCGCCATCACTGGCCTCGTAGCCACGCCCTCGCGGGCGCTACTTGGACGCCGCCCACGCGCGCTGACGTCAGTTCTTTCTTTTTCCGCGCCAGCAAGCGCAGATCCGGAGAGAGCGGTACCCCTAGTCTTTTTTTACTAAGTTTTTGAGATCTTTTTCTCACCTTTTTTCGAGTCGATATCGACTCCTGGTGCAGTTAGGGATGCCCGGTTTTAAATCTTGCGAGGACTGTCATCGGATGATGTCGGTGACGGACCCGCACCGCGTGTGTCTCTTCTGCCTGGGGCGTGACCACGACCCCAAGTCGTGCCCCGACTGCCGGTCCATGGCTCCGAAGTCTTTGCGGGAGCGGTCCCGAAAGCTGCTTGAAGCCCGGCAGTCGGCTCCGCGCCAGGACAGGTCCCGGTCCAGAGGGAGGTCGAGGGACCGTGAGCGGAGTCACCATCGGTCGTCGGGATCGAAGTCTTCGCACTCGGGGTCAGGTAAGGCGAAGCACAAGAAGTCGAAGAAACGTCATCGTTCTCCGACTTCCCCTCGCCGGTCGCGCGACGCGGCTGAGGGTATGGGTGGTGCCACCCCCGCGGCTCCGGCGGAGTCCATGGAGTCGCCGCCCGACTACCCGCCCTTCCCGGGGTCGTCGGCGACTCCGACCCAGATACAGGACTTCCTGTCGGCCATGGCTCGCCTCTTTGGGCCGTCGGGTCCCGCCGGTGCGCCTTCGGGCCCCGCGGTCCCGCATGGGTGTCCTCACGTTTCATCGCTGGCGGCCCCGGCGTCGCTGTCGGCTCCGGCGCCGCAGGACACCCTTGGATCCAGGCCTGGATCCCGGTCGATGCCGGTTTACCTCGTTACGCCTCCACCGACGTCGACCCCACCGGCACCGATCCTGATGCCACCCGCTCCTCGGGACGACGTCGACCTCAGATTCAGCCCCGAAGTGGACGCGGCGTCGGTCCGGCGTCGATCAATGCCGTTCTCGACGCCGTTTGGGGATTTCTATCCCCATGTCCCTGCTCCTTATTTTCGGCCTGTTGAACAGCCTGAGGAGCAAGGGGAGGACTGGGAGGGGTCGGACTTCCTCTCGCTGCAGCCTGCGAGTCTGAACAGGACTGGGCTGAGGAATTGGGGGACGCCAGTGGTCTGGATACCTCACCAGACCTTGGCATGCTGTCTCCTCCTACCGTGGCTACGGAGGAGGGAGCCAGTTACGCAGTGGTGTTGCGTAGGGCGGTGGAGGCCCTACACCTCCAGCTCCCTACTGTGACCGTCAGGACTAACCTCCTGACAGAGGTGCTTCAGCCAGCAGCTACTTCTGCGGAGCCGCTGCTGCCCTTTAATGAAGCCCTTTCGGACGTTCTTTCGGGCACTTGGTCCAGGCCCACCACAGGGGCTCCTGTGGATAGGAACATGGCCCGACGCCATCGCCCCGCTCCGGGTGACCCCATTTTCCTCTCCCAACATCCCACCCCCGAGAGCTTGGTCGTCCAAGCCTCTGCTTCCCCAACCGCCTTCCCTTCCGCCCCACCGGATAGGGAATCCAAGAAGCTGAATCAGTTTGGGAAGAAGATTTTCTCTTCCACCAGCTCTGCGCTGCGGTCCGTGAACACCGCATGCCTCTTGGGCCGTTATTCCCACTGCCTGTGGGATACGGTGGCGAACGTGCTGTCTCAGTGTCCGGAGGAGGCCCGGCCTGCTCTCGCCCAGGCTGTTGCAGAGGGAGAGACGCAGCCAAGTTCATGATCCGTTGTGGTCTAGACACCGCCAACTCACTGGGCAGATCCATTGCAACGACGGTGGCGGTTCGCCGCCACGCCTGGTTGAGAACCACTGGATTTTCAGGGGATGTCCAAAACACCCTTATGGACATGCCCTTTGATGGCCGTCGCCTCTTCGGCGACAAAGCGGACAGCGCATTGGAGCGGTTTATGGACTCACGGGCTACGGCCAAGTCCTTGGGACTCTCGGCTCCAAACCTTCCAAGTCCGAACTTTCAGGCTCATCACACGCCAGTGGGCGGCAGGCTCCGCCATCACCTCCCCCACTGATGCACCATCACTTCGGACAGGTGGGTTTTAGAGATAGTCCGAAGGGGCTCCTCCCTCCCCTTCGAGACTACCCCCCCCCAGCCATGCCACCTCAATACCACCGTATGTCGGGGGATCACTTGGTGCTTCTTCAGCAGGAAGTTGCGGCCCTCTTGGCCAAGGGGGCCATCGAGCGCGTTCCGACGCACGAAGTAGGTCGTGGTTGTTATTCCCACTACTTTGTGGTGCCCAAGAAGGACAAAGGCCTGCGTCCTATCTTGGACCTCCGGAACGTCAATCGCTTCCTCCGCAAAGAGAAGTTCAAGATGCTCACTCTAGCTCAGGTCTTGTCTGCTCTCGACCCACAAGACTGGATGGTGGCGCTGGACGCCTATTTCCACATCCCCGTCCTGCCAGCCCACAGGCGTTACCTACGGTTCATGGTAGGCCACGAGCACTTTCAGTTTACCGTGCTCCCCTTTGGCCTTACCAGCACCCCTCGGGTGTTCACCAAGGTGATGGCGGTGGTCGCAGCTCATCTGCGCAGATCAGGGGTCTCAGTCTTCCCCTATCTCGACGACTGGTTGTTGAAGGTGGGCTCGCCCCAGACAGTCGTCTCCCACCTCCAGACTACGGCCGACCTCCTGCACTTGCTGGGGTTAATGTGCCGAAGTCGCACCTGATTCCCTCCCAGAAGCTCCTCTTTATCGGAGCGGTTCTGGACACGGCGTAGTTTCGGGTCTATCCTCCCGAACAGCGAGTCCGGGACATTCGGGCTCTGATTCCCATCTTTCAGCCCTTGTCCTGGGTTTCGGTCAGAGTGACTCTGAGGCTGCTGGGCCTCATGGCCTCCTGCATCCTGCTGGTCAATCATGCCAGGTGGCGTATGCGGGCTCTGCAGTGGGACCTGAAGTTCCAGTGGGCGCAGCATCAGGGAAACCTGTCCGATCACGTCCAGATCTCGGAGGGCACCGCACACCAATTGCAGTGGTGGCTCATGAACCGGCATTGGGTCGACGGCAGATCCCTCTCCCTTCCCCAACCGGAGTTCACAGTGGTGACGGATGCGTCCCTCCTGGGATGGGGAAGCCACATGGGAGCTGCGGGCGATCAGGCTTGCACTGAAAGCATTCCTTCCCTCTGTCAAGGGGAGAGTAGTGCAGGTGTTCACGGACAACACCACCGCCATGTGGTACTGCAACAAACAAGGCGGGGTGGGGTCGTGAACCCTCTGTCAAGAGGCTCTGCGTCTCTGGACATGGCTGGAACATCAGGGCATGTCTCTGGTGGTTCAACACCTGGCAGGTTCTCTGAACGCCAGGGCGGACGAACTCAGCCGCAGGTGCATACTCGATTACGAATGGCGTCTTCACTCGGAGGTGGCGCAAGGTCTCTTTCAGCAGTGGGGAGAGCCTTGGTTAGATCTATTCACCACCGAAGAGAACGCGCAATGTCATCAGTTCTGCGCGTTGGAATTTCCAAGGCGGCACTCGCTCGGCGACGCTTTTCGTCGTGAGTGGAGTTGCGGCCTGTTGTACACCTTTCCGCCTATACCACTTCTGCCCACAGTGCTGAAGAAGATCAGGCGCGACCGGGCCCAAGTCATTCTTGTGGCTCCGGACTGGGCTCGAAGAGTATGGAATCCCGAGCTACTCAGTATGAGCATCGATCCCCCGATCCGACTGCCTCTTCGGGAGGATCTTCTGTCGCAGCAGCAGGGGACGGCCCTCCACCCGAACCTGTCCAGCCTCCACCTCTTTGCGTGGAGATTGAGTGGCGGCAGTTGATTCCCTTTGACTTGCCTCCTGAAGTTTGTGACGTTATTCTGGCAGCCAGGCGTCCCTCTACTAAAGTGGTATACGCCCGCAGGTGGAACAAATTTGTGGCATGGTGCACAGCAAAGGTTGTGGATCCCCTTTCTGTCCCTCTTTCTGAGGTTCTACTGTTCCTTCTTTCTTTGGCCCAGCAGGGCTCTGCTCTGGGCACTATCAAGGGCTACCTTTCTGCTATTTCGGCCTTTCTCAGGCTCCCTGATCAGCCCTCTCTTTTCAAGTCCCCTGTTGTAAATAGGTTTCTTAAAGGCATTACTCCTCTTTTTCCTCCTATTCCTTTCGTGATGCCTCAGTGGGACTTGAATCTGGTTCTGACGTACTTGATGTGCACTCCCTTTGAGCCACTTCAGAACTGTCCTGTTCGTCTTTTGACATTAAAGACTGCTTTCCTGGTGGCCATCACTTCCGCCAGGAGGGTGAGTGAGCTCCAGGCTCTTTCCTGTAAGCCTCCTTTCCTTTCAGTCCATCCGGACAAAGTTGTGCTCAGGCCCCGTCCTTCCTTTTTGCCAAAAGTGGTTACGACCTTTCACATTGGGCATACTATTACCTTGCCCACCTTTTTTCCGCCTCCGCATCCTTCCAGAGAGGAAGAGCGGCTCCAGCGTCTGGACCCAAAACGTGCGCTTTGTTTTTATCTTAACCGCACACAGCAGTTCTGGGTGGATGACCAGCTTTTTGTTGGCTACGTTGGCACCAAGAAAGGTCGGGCGGTCCATAAGAGAACCATCTCCCGCTGGGTTGTCTTGTGTATCAAAGCCTGTTACTCTTTGGTTAAAAAAGAACCTCCGGTGGGGCTGCGTGCTCATTCCACCCGAGCTACTGCAGCCACTACTGCATTGGGACGTGGTGTCCCCCTGCAAGACATATGTCAGGCAGCCACGTGGGCCTCGCTGCACACGTTTACCAAACGTTACTGCCTGGACAGCCAAGTCCGGAGAGACGGCTTCTTTGGCCGTTCTGTTCTCCGTGACTTTCTGGTGTGATCTTTGTTCGCAGACCCACCACCGGGGTTGGTATTGCTGGGGTATCTATTCTAAGGTAAGGAATCTATCACTATGTGTTTCTTTCAGATGCACAAGTTACTTACCTTCGGTAACGATATATCTGTAAGAAACATTAGTAGTGATAGATTCCTTACCGCCCCACCAATCCTCCCCGTTCTGCGAACTGATTTCTAGGGTTAAGTTCATCCCTTTCAGGGCCCTAGTTTCAATGCACCCGTGGTCAGTATCTTGCATGGCTCTGCGTTCCTGGCGCGGAAAGTCGTGTACAGAACTGACGTCAGCGCGCGTGGGCGGCGCCCAAGTAGCGCCCGCGACGTCATCTCGGCGACCACGACGCCAACGACGGACGCGGAGCCGCACGATGCCCCTACCGACGCGAAGGGGTACTGCTGACGAAAACTTTTCCGGATCCAGTCTGACGCCTGGGGATATTCTAAGGTAAGGAATCTATCACTACTAATGTTTCTTACAGATATATCGTTACCGAAGGTAAGTATCTTGTG